>JACVQZ010000039.1:0-14377 GCA_019828575.1 Talaromyces thailandensis | reverse complement strand
ATTATAATTTTTATATATAAATTATATCTAAACTTATAAAATATTTTTTTAAAGCTATATTTCTTAAAGTTATATATTCTTTCTATAAAATCTCTAAAATAAATAACTACTAGTTTTATATATATTATAATTATTATATAAAAAAGCTTAATATAAAAATATTTATTTATAATCTATACTTTTTTTACTACTCTAATCTAAATTAAGGATTTAGTATTATTAGTATATAAATTAATAATATCTTTATTATTATTAATAATATCTTTATAGTATAAGAAAAGGAAGAGATTTAATATATAAATATTCTTTATAAGCTCTAGAAAGAGCTAATAAATAATAACTTACTAAAATTTAATAATATAATTATTATAAAGACTATTTAAAATATTATATTTATTTAAAAATATATTTATAGTTATATTTAACTTATATAAAATTAATTAGTAAATTGTTATGAGAATCTTTACTCCTTACCTTAGTGTAGCTCTTAGTTAGTTAGTTAGATCTTGTAATGGATTATTATGTGATTCCTTTAGTTTAGTTTGATCCTATGTATACATAGGGGATTATTATAAATTGATTCACTTTTATAAGATTTATTTATTTCTTTAAGGATTCTTCTTATAAAATAATAGTATATTCTTATTTTATATAAAGTGATTATCTATATAATAATTAGGATTTTTCTCTTTTAAATCTTTAATATATAATGTTGAAGTATAAAATTTAATAATCTTTTAATAGAATCTTATTAATACTAAATTATAGTAGGATTCACTAAAACTTATAATAATTTATAATAATATAAATCTTATAAGTCTAGATCTTAAAAGATATATAATTTATAATTATAAATAAAATAAATTTTCTCTATTAAGTAATTAATAATAATCTAATAATAGCATTCCTTATTATTAATTATTAATTATAGAGTAATATTATTAATAGATTTAAAAGCCTAAGATATCTATAAAATTAAAATACTTTTTTCTAACTAAGAAATTATCTTAATCTTAATTTTATAATCTTTAATTAACTTCTATTATTTATATTATCTTATATCTATATTATTTTCTCTTAATCTATATATTAAATAATAATTCTTAATAATCAATAAGTATTCTTTCTAATTATTTAATTCTATCTAATCTATCCTTCTTAGCTATAGAATTAATATATTATTTTATTATCTTCTATATAATATTAACTAGTAAGAAAGCTAAAAATTTTAATCTTAATACTATTAATTAATTTAATTTTATTTTCTTATTCTTTCTTATGCCTAACTAGAATAAAGGAAATTTAGATTTATTTATTATTAATATCCTTAAATAGATTCTTCCTAGAAAAAAGCTTACTTAAAAAGAGATCTTTTAGTATCTTATAAAATAAGAATTAAACTCTAGGAATAATCTTAATTATATAACTAAAAACTTTTTTTATCTTATTTAAGTCCTAAATAAAAGTTTAAGCTATATTAACTAATTTAATAAATAGAAAATCCTTATTAACTATATAAAACTCTAATAATTAATTAAAAGAAAAAAGATAATTACTTTTATTAATATACTAACTAATATTATAATTATGGATGTTCTAATACATTAAAATCTATAAAATGTGTTAGTAGTAGGGTTAGAAGTAAATCTAATTAATTATTATAAATTTATTTTCTTTAATTTCTTAATAGATATACTTCTATTTCTAGAAAAAAAGTAATCTATAAGAAAGATTATTAAATCTATCTTACTCTATTTTAATAATATAGCTTTATTATCTTTATTTATTTTTCTAGTCTATAAAACCCTTCTAAAGTCAGAAATCTTACAACTCTTATAAAAAAATATAATCTATATTAAAAAAAATATATTAATTTTTAGTTTAGTCTCTAAATCTAATAGAATAGACAACTATAGAGAACTATCTAATAAAAATAAAATCTTAGCCTTTATAGATTTTATTAATAATAATAATAGTATAGAAGAAAAAGAACTAGATATATAAATAATATAAATTATAATATTCTATATTATTAAATAAATAACTAAGACTATCTAAACTTAAAAAACTTTAATTATTAAATTTTAAAAAATTAAAGCTATTTATTACTCTAATCTAATAAAGCCCTCTAAACAAAACTCACAACACCTAGCACTAGGAGTTATTAAAAAGTATTATTATAAAAACCCTATACTTAATTATAATTAGAATAAAAATCTATATAATAAATTTTAAAATAAAAAGAATTATTAAACTTCAAATAATAGAAATTCTAGTACTAGCTCTAGCAGATCTCTTATCTAGAAATAAAATAAGCTAGAATACTTCTTTCTAAATATATCTAAAAATAATATAATTAGATCTAGACTAGTTATAATAAAGAAATATTAAATATATTACTATAATATTTATATCTTTTATAACATAATCTAAGCAATTATAAGACTCTATAATAAGAAAAATATCTAATACTATTTTTATATATCACTTTAAAGATTAGTACTTAAATAATATTTTATAAAATTAACCCTCTTTAAAAAAGAAGCTATAACTAAAATATCTCTTAATAAAAAATAGATATTAATACTTATTAAATAATAGACTACTAGTCTAGTATAAATCTTAAAAGAATTATAAAATCTTAAGTATATATAGATAAATATATAAGATAGTAAATTTTTTATAACTTTTATATAAAAAATAATTTAACTAGTTAATAATAATAAAAGTTTATAAGAGAGATAGCTATAATTTTTTATAATATAAAACTAGCTATTCTCTATATATAAAAAGAATATTTAGTAATCTATTAAGATAATAATAATAAATAACTAGATAGATAAATTATATAATTAATACTTTATCTAATAAGAAGAAGAAGTAGACTAGACTAAAAGACTTAAAAAATATAAATAATATTAATAGAGTAATAATAAATCTAACTATTTTAATTTTTTAAAAAATTTATAAAAATTATCTAATAATTTTTATTCCTTTACAAGTATAATATACCATAATAAAAATAAGAATAATAGAGATTACTACTATAAAAAAGATTATAACTATAAAAATAACTATAATTATAATTATTAAAACTACTATAATAATAATCATAAATAAGATTATAAGAATAAAGACTGATAAAGTTCTAATAAAATTAAGAAGAACTAGAAACTAAAAATATATTATAGTAAAATAAATAATAATAATAATATTCTAATAGAAAATAAAAATTAAGAATTAAATACTAAAAATCTAGAAGAAGAAGATAATTTAGATAAAAATAAGAATAATTCATCTAATTATAATATTATAAAATACCATATAAAGATTCATAAGATAGAAGAACAAGATATAAAAATACTAGAAAATATTAAATAATATCTAATTATTAAAGCACTAGCATTCTATTTTAATAATATCTCTATTAGAAATTCCTTTTAAGATTAGTACTATATAATAGCTAAAGAATTTTTAATAAATTCTAAATAGATTAATAAGATCTATATAGACTCTAGATATATATTGATTATAATTAATAAAAAGTTCCTAGAATAGTATATATTAGATATTATAATTTATAAAATAACTAATATTAGATTAAAAAGCCTAAAAAAAATAAAATTTAATAAAATTATTAAAATCTTTCTATAACTATTAGCTACTAAAAAAAAAAAATCTATAATAATAAAAATCTATCTTAAAACTAAAGTAATTAATAACTTAGATATAGATTTATTAATTAATATAGATATTTTAATAAATAATAAAATTAATTTATTACTTATCTTATAAAATCCTAAAATAATTATTAGAGCTTATTAAGATATAAAAATTAAAGTATAAATCTTAGCTAAAAGTATATAATTTTTTAATTATAAAATATACTTATAAAAAAAAATTACTATCCTAATATATATAATTACTAGAATTCTAATTAGACTAAAAAAAGAACTTTTTTCTAATTATAACTTTATATTTAAGCTTTATTATAAAAAACTAGCTATATTCTCTTATATTATAAACTTAAATTTCACTTAAGTCTAAATTATAAATATTATAAAAAAAAAATAAATAATCTCTAAATACTCTCTACTAGGATTATTAGTAAACTATAATAATATTTATATATATTTTATTAGAGAGACCCTAATTAATAAATTATTAAAATATATAAAATAATTCTCTTATTAAAAATTATTACTGTAAATCTTAATAATCTAAAAAACTAATTAAGTAGTATTAGATAATAGAATCTATATTTATAGCAGCCCTAGAATATAGTAAGCCTTTATAAAAATTATTAATAGATATAATATCTAGCATAATAAGAGCTTTATAGATATTTTATAAGATATATAGATAAGGATATATATAAAAACTAACTAGAAAAATTGTCTCTAAAAGTAAGATAAAATTTACTAAACTAGATTATATAATAAAAAGTTTATTAATGAAGAGTATAATAAATATTATATAATAGAAAGATTTATATAGTCTAAAGAGTACTACTTAATTAAATATCTAGTTTTTATAATATAAAAAATAATTAAATTTAAAAATAGCAAATCTCTAAAACTTAAAAAATATATTATATTAGATCTCTATAATTTTAATATAAAGACTAAAAAAGACATATATATTATACTATTATAAAAAACTCTAATTAATTTTATTAAAAAGAAGAAATATATTTCTATATTTAATACTATAATATTCTTCTTTTAATAGCATATTTATCTAAATAATAAAAAATATCTATATATTCTCTCTTATTATAGATAAGAAATATATATAATAGTCTCTATAGATTTTAAAAACAGTCTACTCTATATCTAACACATTATAGATTAGATTCTCTACAATTTATAAAAATTTATTTATATATATATTAATAACATTATAGTCGTCTCTATAATATATTAAAAACATATAAATAATCTAAATCAGTTTTTTAAAATTATTAAAGATAAGAATATCATATTAAATCTAAAGAAAATATTTATAGAATATCTAGGTATTATACTACTAGACTAATATATAAATATTCTAGAACTTTCTATACTAGAGGAATAAGTTTATATAATTATAAAAATATTATTCCTAAAGACTTTTAAGTAATTAAAGATATAGATTAATTTAATCAATTAGTTCTAAGCTTAGATCCTAAAATTCACTTAGAGAATTAATTCTCTATAGTTATAAAAAATATCTTTATTTAAAGATGCTTTAAAGAAGGAATAAGCCTAAAAATTATATGTATTTAAGATCTAAATCTAGAATCTAATACTAGAGAAGAAAAAAGTATTTAATAATATTTACTACTACTTTATAAATATTTAATTCCTATATTATTTATATCTAGAGTAGATATTCTTTATTAATCTTAATATATTATAAGAAGGTATAAGTATTATAAATTATTATTTTAAAAAGAAATCTAATAATTAGTTATATCTTATTCTTATTAGCAATATAATTAAAGAATATATAGATAAATACTTAATTATATTAATATACTTTCTTAGCAAAATTCTTAATAAGACTAAGACTTACTACTAGTCTATTAAGATAAAAGTGATATACTTAATATAAATATTAAAGAAACTTTATTATATAATTAAGACCTATAAGCAACTAATTATAGTATATATAAATTATATATTAATAATTAATCTTTTTAAACTTATATCTCTAAAAACTATATCTATAATAAGAGTAAATCTCTATCTAGCTTACATAATATTATTCCTATAAAAATTTAATATTAAACTAATCTATAAATCTAAAAAAAATAATATTATTATTAATATTTTATTATAACTTCTCTTATTAAATATAAAACCAAATATCCTATTATTTAATAATATAGATAAGATACCTAATAAAAAAATCTATTATTATATTCTAAATAAGAATATTTTAGAAGTTCTAGAAGCCTTAATAATAACTAAAAAATTTATATTTTTTATCTTTCTACTTAGTATAAATAAAATATAGAAAAAGGAATAGCTTAAAAAATATCTTATAGATAAAAAATAAAAATATATTATAAAATAGCTTAAAAAAGAGAAAATAATTATTAATAATAATAAACTAAATCTCTTTTATAAGATAGATAGCAAAGGATTTCTATATTCAATTAATTAGTATTCTACAAGAAGATATCTTTATATATTAAACTATATAGTTAATAAAATCTTCACAATAACCTATAATAATATAGAATATAGCAAAATTAAATAACTAATTAATAGATTAGATAATCTTACTATATATAAACTAACTAAATATATAAAGAAGTATATAACCATTTATATAAAATATCTCAAATTCTAAATAAAAAGATATAAACCCTTTAGTAAAAATTAACTAATTATTATATTAGAGATTTCTTTCTATATAATTACTATTAATTTTATTAACTATATCCTAAGAATAGTTAATAATATAGATAAAATCTTTATAATAATCTATAAATTTTCTAAATAAAGGATTTTTATTATAAAAAAATCTATATAAACTATATAAAAATAGAGAAATATATTAGCTATAAGACTAACTATTATAAACTAGAGATTTTTATTAACTATTATCTTTAATCACAATATAAAGTTCCTTAATAAGTTCTAAATAAAATTCTTTAAATTAATAAATATTAAATTATAATTCTCCACTATCTATTATTTATAGATAGATAGATAATCTAAAAATACTAATTAAATACTAGAAATTATATTATAATATTTTATTATTATATTTAAGGATTCTATAAATTAATCTAAGGTTTTACTATATATATAAATAATATTAAATAATATAAAATCTATCTTTATAGAATATTCTATATATAAGCTTATATATAGTATATAACTAAATAATCTAGCCTTACTACTAGACTTATTAAAAGAAAAATACTAGGATTTTTATTATTATATTAATACTTATAAATATATTAAGCTTATTATAATAAATATAAAATAAGCATTTAATAAAAAGTATAATTAAATAATATTTATAATAGAGAACTAAATATTAATTAAGCTTAATAAAGAATTTATAATACCTATAAATAAAGAATTAAAGCTTAGTTTTAAATTAAAATAATAATATACTAATCTATATAAAGTTATTAAAAAAATTAATAAACTAGTTTATAAGATTAACTTATTAAAGAACTTTAAAGAATATTAAATACTATTAATAACACATCTTAAACTCTATTCTAAGGATATTCACAGAGCTAAGAAATCAGAAGAAGTAGTAATAAATAATAATAAAATTAAATACTATAAAGTTAAGAAAATTATTATATATAGAATCAATTATATTAGAAGATATAGAAAGCTATTTTATATATTTTATATTTAATAGAAGAGCTATAATCTATAAAATAACTAGTAAATTAAAGAAAATAGATTAAATAAAGTTAAAAAGCTAGTAATTATTTATAAAATAGTTAATAGCTTACTAATAATATCTAACTAAAAAAAATAAATAAAGTTATCTTATTATATAAATAATATAAGTATAAATATAATTATTTTTAATTATATATCTTATCTTTTTTTAGATATTTAATAAATCTCTTATCTTTTTTATTTTTTTCTTACTTTTTTTATTTCTCTTCTATTTTTTTTATCTCTTTTCTAATTCTATTTACTATCTTATTTTATTTTCTTATCTATCTTATATAGATTTCCCTCTCTTTCTTCTTCTTATAATAAATTCTTATCTTATTATCTTAATAAAATATTATAGATAATAAGAATAGATTATCTAATCTTTATTCTCTAAATTATTATAAATAAAATTTATAACTATAATATTAAAATAAAAAAATTAAAAATCTAATAAAAATTAATCTAGCTAGTAACTATAAATATATAAATTCTACTAAATAAGCTTAATTAACTTCTAGAGAATATAATAATAAATAATCTTTTATTATTAAAATCTAATAAAAGTCTAACAGAGATAGTAAATTAATAACTATAAATAATAATTTATATTATTTAAATCTTATTAACGCTATACTAGTAATAGAAATAGAGAAATCTTTATATTAATATATATATTTAAATAATCTATAGATAAAGAACTGAGCTACTATAAATATAAAATAATATATTACAAAAAATCTACTAGAGTATAAGAAATTATAATAAAATAATAATAAGCTTAAATATAATAAAGAGATACCTAAAACTATCTCTCACTCTAAGAGAACTTATATTAAATAAAGAATTCTAAAACGCGGTATTCCTTTATATACTAGAAATTATTATAAATATAAACTTTAATCTTACTCTTATCTATATTTAAGAATTACTATATAACTCTAAAATAGATAAAATAAATATAAATAAACTAACTATAAATAAAATAATTAAGACTTATAATATTATTATAATAAAAAAGATCTTTATATTTATATAACCTTAAAAACTCACTCTAAATATTAAAAGACTATAATTACTAATTCTATAACCCTCTATAATAATAATAGCACTATTAATAAAATAGAATATAGATACTAGCTATCTAAAAAATATTATAATATATTAGATAGAAAAATTCCTAAAAATTTTAAATATTAGCCTTAGATAGTATAATTAAAGAATAATAATATATAATATATATATTAGAATTCTAATTAATAAAAAAAAAAACACTTTAAAGTATAACTAAATATTTTATTTTATTAAACTATAATTCTATTATTTTATTATTATAGGATTTCTATTCACACTTAATATTCTTTTTATAATTAATAGATTTAATAATACTAATTTAAAGTGAATTTATATACTTAGAGTAGGTATTATAGATAATAAAATAATCTTTATAATTAATAGATAGAATACTATTAGAAAAATTAAAAAATTAATAATTTTCTATATTAAAATACTTAAATAAATTAGATAATTTTATTCTTATAATAATTACTAGATTTTAACTAATAGAATTATATTATATATATCTATATCTAGTTATAATCTCTACTAGTAAGCACTAGTAGTATAAAATAACTTTTAATAAATATAGATTATAGTATAGAATAAATAAATAAATTATCTAAATAAATAGATTCTAAGATAGCAAGAATAGGAATAAAATATTATTAAATAAATAATATTAATAGAGTTCTAAAATAAAGTTATTTAGTCTATAGGAATAACTATAATAAGACTAGATATAATTATAAGAAATAATATTATTTATAATAAATTCTAAATGTCATAACTATATAAAATATATTATAATTATACATCTTTTGATTAAAATAAACTTTTTAAATTAGAACTTATAAAAATTTTAATTTATAACTTATATTATAGTACTAATAATACTTCATAAATAGTAATATTATTAGTAAAAACACAGATGTCTTTTTACTAGGGGTATTTTATTATAAGAATTCTTACTTCTTATCTTAGTATAGCTCTTAGTTAATTAGTTAGATCCTGTAATAGATCATTACATGATTTCTTTAGTTTAGTTTGATCCTGCGTACACGTAGGGGATTGTTATAAATTGATTCACTTTTACGAGATTCATTCATTCCTTTGAGGATTCTCCTCACATAAATATAATAAATTTATATAATAGAATATAAAAAAGTACTATACTAAAAAAATAATATATTATTTAATAAGTTCTTAATATATATATTATTTTAATATCTTAATTTAAAGTTTCCTTCAATCTATTCTTTATAGTATAAATAATAGATTCTTAAAAAAATAATATAATAGTACTAAATAAATATTTATAATAATAACTTAATAATCTTAAAAAAGAACTATATCTTATTAAACTTAATAAAAAGATATTATATTTTATTATCTTTATTAATACTATATTTATTAATAATAAGAATCTATTCTTATAATTTAGCTATATTATTATACTAATAAATAAATTTAATAATATAAATATTCTTTATTAATTTTTTATAAAATATAAGAAGATTATCTAAAATATATTTAACTTAAAAATATATATTTTAGTAAATAAATTTAATACTATAACTATAATTAAATTAATTTTTATATAGCTATTTTATCTTACTAAACTACTACTTTTAATTATTTATATTAATTTAAAGAGCTTATATAACTATCTTATTAAACTTAATATAATATAAAAGAAATAATTTATAATTAATCTTATATATCTCTAATAGTTATACAAACAATAAAAGATTATAAAAATTAAATAAATTAATAGTAATAATAATCTTACTAATACTATAATAAAGGATAAATTATACTATATTTTATAGAAACTTATTAATATAAATAAGCTTTAAATTAATATTAATAGCTAGATTAAAAAAATAATTATAATATATAGCTCTAATCCTAAAGCTATAAAATTCATTATACTATTAGAATCTCTAGAATAATAACTATATAACTAGATACTTTATTTTATACTATTCCTTATTATTTTTTTATATTTTTAATACTTTTATTTTATCTCTTTTATATTTATTTATTATATTAGATTATATATTATTCACTATATATTTTTTTTTTCTTTTTAGAGAGTTGCTAGTATTAGATTATAAATATTATAATTTAGCGCTCTTATACTCTAAATATAGAAATAGATATAAATATATAAGAATAAAATAACATATCCTCTAGTATCTATATAATAATCTCTTATATAGCTAGCTATCTTTCCTAAACCCTTATAGTTTTAGAAATCAATCTTTTTATTATTGAATATTATATATATATTAATAGGCTTACTATCCCAGGGCTGTCAGACTGCCCTACTACCTATCTATGCTTTTGTGATACGGACCATAGTAAACCGACAATTATATTTAGATTTAATACAAATTTATTCATATTCTGTAAGCCTGTGAGGTGCCAACCGCTGCGCCAAAAGGTAACAAAAGTGAATGGCCTTGGCCATTCATAGTAGTTACAGATTATATAGTCATTAAATGCTGTCTTAGACTTTAATTCTAGTTATATAATACTTTTTATGTTATAGTATTCTCCTCTTTTAGATAAATATTCTTAGGTATTATACTCTTTATAGTTAGCTTTAAAAATTAATATATTATAGTTACTATATTAGATTATTTTTAATTAGGCTTTTATATAATTAAGTGTATTAATAAGATACTAATATTAATTATTAATATTTATACTTAAAAGACTCTTCTAGATTATCTTTTATATAAGAAGTATAGATTCTAGTATATTAAATTTAATCTATTTAGTATAAGATTTAAATACTAATCTAGAGCCTTTTATAAGATTATTTATTATATAAGTCTATAAGATACTAACCACTGCGCTAAAAAGTAATAAGAGTGAATAGCCTTAGCTATTCATAGTAGTTATAGATTATATAGTCACTAAATGCTGCCTCAGGCTTCAATCCTAGTCACATGACGCTCTCCGCGTTACATATTCTTACAAATGTGCTTTATATTCCTGAACTAGGAATCAATATTCTTAGTACTAATAATATTAAGAATAATATCTATATTTTTACAGATAAGAAATGTAAGGCCGTGAATCACCAGAGGCCTTACTGCGCCGTATGTGCTCGCTAGTCTGCTCGCTAGTACGGATATTGGTTGCTTCACTCTAGAAATGTACTATGTGTTATATATAACTTTATACTCTATTATATAGTTTCTAGTAATTAGATATAATTATATTTATAAATTATATTTTAATATTACTTTTTAATTCTTTATACCTAATCTAGTAAATCTTTTTTATAATATTATATTTTTAAATTATATATATTTCTAATCTTAATATATATAGAGTAAATTAGCCATAAAAAAAATAATTTTATAAAGAAAATAAAATATTATTATAAAGTCTAATATTATAAATTTTAATAAGCTTTTATAATCTAATAACTATATTAAAAATATTAAATAAATAAATTCTTTAGTTTTATTATCTAATAAAGCTAATATAATTATAGAATAGCTATAAGCTATATTAATCTAGATCTAATAATAAATAAAGATTAAATATTTTTAAAAGAAGATCTAAAGATATAATTCTTATATAAAAATTATATTCTAGAGTTTTATTTTAAAGCTTTTATTAGCTATATATATTATAATACTAAATTCTAATTACTTTATTTTAAAATAGTTAAATTATATATAAAAGTATTATTTAAGAAGTATAAAATCTTTATTAAATATATTAAATTATAATTTATTTATTATTGTTGGATTATTGATGCCATGGTTCGGCGCTCTTGCACCTTAGATGCGGGAGCAGGCATAAATATGTGGAAATAGGATAATATATCTTCTAGCGCTTATATAGCAATCTTTTATATAGCTAGCTGTTCTTCTTAGATCTTTATAATTTTAAAGATTAGTCTTTTATTATTAAATATTATATATATTAATAGGCTTATTATCTTAGAGTTATTAGACTACTCTATTATCTATCTATACTTTTATAATATAGATTATAGTAAACTAATACTAATTAATAAAATCTATAGATTAAATTAAATTATTATTTTTTTATATTTATTTTAAATTAAATTATTTATTTAATTAATTTAATACTCTTTTCTTAGTACTTTAAATTAAGTATTAAACTATTATTAATATATTTTTAAAAACTTAGAAAAATTACTTTAAAATTTTTAAATTAATAATTAAAGTAATAACTATTATTCTAATTAAAATTAAGAATATTATTATTTTTAATTAATATATTTAAAGCTATACTAATATTTATATTAAATTATATAATTATTTATTATAGAATATATTTAAAGATAATTTTACTATATAGAATAAGA
This sequence comes from Talaromyces thailandensis, assembly GCA_019828575.1. Classification (NCBI taxonomy): domain Eukaryota; kingdom Fungi; phylum Ascomycota; class Eurotiomycetes; order Eurotiales; family Trichocomaceae; genus Talaromyces; species Talaromyces thailandensis. The sequence goes on along the minus strand of JACVQZ010000039.1, from coordinate 1,561 downwards.
ATATTTTTAATATTATATTTTATATTTTTTTAATCTAGCTTTATAATATATTTTATATAAATAGTATTTTTATAATATATAGATAGCTATTTTTAAAAATTCTTATTATAATATTAATTAAATCTAAATCTTATATATAGATTAAAAATAATATTAAATAATATATCTAAGATAAAAATATTTAATTTATTAAGAATTAATTATATATTTAGATTTCTTATTTATAATCTCTAAATTATTAATACTAGAGAAAATTAATAATATATTATTTATACTAAACTAAGTAATATTTTTAAACTATTTTTAATTATTTAATATAGTATAAAAATAAGATAATAACTCTAATAAAATTAAATCTAAAAAAAAATATTTATTTTAATAATATTTATTCTAATTTATAGTCTAATAATCTCTAGTATAAAAATAATATATAAACTAATATAGATATTAAATATACTAATAATATAAAGATTTTATATATATTATAAATTATAATAGTCTATATATATAGTATTAAATCTTTTAAATCTATAAAAAGCTTTTCTTAATAATATAAAGTATAGAGACTTTAAAGAATTATTTAATCTTATATATATAATATTTATATATATCTATATTTATTATAGATATTATATTTTAAAGATTATAAAAGAGATATTTTATATTATATTTAAAGATATAATATTAAGCTATTATTAGACTAATAATTTAATCTAACTATAATAAAAAACTAATTTTATAGTTATAATAAAAATATATTTTAAAACTAAAAAATATATTTATTAAATAGAAAAGAAATAAGATATTATAAATCTATTTAAAATTATAAATAAGAATTCTAAAAAATCTATTTTAAAATATTTTAAGATTATATTTAATAAATTAAAGAAAAAATTTTATAAATTTTAATTAAAATATTATATTAAAGCTAGTTTTATTTTAAAACTATTTATAATTATATATTTTTTATAAACTTTTTATAGAGTTTTAATAATATTAATAATTATAATTTATAATCTTATAAAGTTTTTATAAAGGATAATTATCTAATAAAAAAATATATAAAAAAAAGTTATTTTTTAGAATTCTTATATTATTAATATTTATTATATAGATTATTATTATTATTATTAATAATTATATTTATTATATTAAGACTATTTATTATATTAGTTTTAATAATATAATAATTATAATTATTATAGCTTATTATAATAAATTATATCTAAGATATACTATATATATAAAAAAGAAGAATATTAATTAATTAATTATATAAAAAAAGAATAGAATAAAGTTTTTTAATCTTATTTTAATTATATAAAAGTTTTTTTTATAATTAATATGTAAGGCCGTGAATCACCAGAGGCCTTACTGCGCCGTACGTGCTCGCTAGTCCGCTCGCTAGTACGGACTATTGGTTGCTCCGCTCCGGAAACGCACTACGTGTTATATATAGCTTCACGCTCTGTCATATAGTTCCTAGTTGTTAGGCGTAATCGCACCTACGAATCGCACCCTAACGTTGCTTCTCAATCCTTCGCACCTAACCTAGCAAACC
>JACVQZ010000382.1:0-15664 GCA_019828575.1 Talaromyces thailandensis | reverse complement strand
AAGATATTAGTAATTTTTATTATTATTAATAATAAACTTTCTTAAGTATAGAGATATTAGTAATTCTTATTATTATTAGTAATAAACTCTAAGATATTAGTAATTCTTATTATTATTAATAATAAACTCTCTTAAGTATAGAGATGTTGGCAATTCTCGTCACCATTGGTGACGAACTTTGTCCTGTCTAAAAATTCCTTCCCCTAGCCCTAACCTCGGGTCGGGTTTTTTACCTGATATATTAGTAGGATTCTTAGGTCTTTTTATAATATTATTATTTTTTATAGTTGCTTTTTCTCTCTTGGTTAATTAATTTTATATTTTAGATATAGAATTATTTTAAATAAGATCTATATTAGTAGGATTTTTAGACTCTATTATAATATTATTATCTTTATCTATTATTTATATAAAATTATCTTTATTTATTTTTATTCTTTTTATAGATCTCTATTATTTAGACTTATTATACTTATTAGTAAGAGACTTATACTCTTAATTATAATATATATTCTATCTAGAAGGTATAAGTTAGTTAGAATTAAAGAAAATAAAAAGATTAAAAAGATTATTATTTTTAAAAATAATAATCTTTTTAAAGAGGTTTTCTATATAGGCTTATAATAAAGTGCTAGAGGGATTATTATAGATTATTTTTATAAATTTAATTATATTAATAGGATTAGCTTTATTTTCTAATATATCTATAGATAGTAAATCATCTATATAATTAATATTATTGATACACTTTTAGAAAAGGCTATATTTATTTAATTAAAAAGAAAGACTATTCTACTTATAGATATAATTAAGATCTTTTATAAAGATAAGATTAGATATTTTATTCTTCTCTTAATTAATAATAGCTTATTAGATAGTATATTTAATATTTATATATTCTAGATAAAGCCTATATTATTATCTAGATAAGAAGTATATCTAATAATATAAAAATACTATATTAATATAGTTTTTAATATTATCTTAGTTAAAGAATTAATAATATAATAAATTTAACTTTTAGATATACTTCTCTGATATATTATAGTAAAAAAAATAGTCTATTATATTACTTTATTAATTATAGATTTTTTACTATTAATTTTTAGTCTTTTAATTACTTTTTATTTATTATTTTATTTAGATTTTTTATACTTAGTTCTAAATCTTCTAATATAAAGTATTAGTATTTTTATCTTTTTAAAGAAGATTAGAATAATAATATTCTATCTAATTAATAAACTAGAATATAATATTATTTCTAAAGTTCTTAATTTAATTTTAAAAATTAAGAATCTCTATACTAAAAGTAATATATATAGTAGTGAATTCTTCTATCTCTATATAATTTAATAAATTATTAATAAATTCTTAAAATTCTTTTAGAATAATAAAGATTTTATTATTAATAATTAATTTGCTCTAGTATAATAAATTATAATATAATAGTAGAGATATAATTATAATTAAAATATAAAATTAGTTTCTTATTTAATAAACTAGCTATAAAAGTCTAAATCTAAAATATTAGAAATTATAAAATATAGTTATAATAGATTATATAAAGGAGTTAAAAAAATATTAATTTATAGATAGAATACTTTTATATATTTAATATAAAGAAAAAGATTAATACTTATTCTTTTATTTTATAATTATAGTATATAGAATTATATTTATAATATATATCAACTAGTAATTAAATAAAAAGATATTAATATAATTTAATACTTATAAATAGACTAATTATAGTATAAGAAAAATTAAAGCTTAAAATAATATTAATAAATTTATTAATTAGCTCTCTATCTTTTAATATAAAATATATAAAATTAAAAAATTAGAGTTTTATATTAAGAATATAAAATAATTTATACTTTTTATCTCTAAATTAAATTTTCTAATTAGTTAAAACAACTTCTTTTTATCTTAAAAAGTAAGAGAGATAGTCTAATATAAAAAATAATATATATAATAGTATTTATAAAAAAAGCTAAAACTTAAAATAAAATTAATAGATTTATTAATTAGCTCTTTATTTTTTAATTATAGATTAGAATATTAAAAGTGCTTTATAATAATAAAGATAATTAAAAATAAAAAGAGAATAATAATATAAAATATATAAAATTAAAAAATTAGTATTTTATATTAAGGATATAAAATAATCTATACTTTTTATTTCTAAATTAGATTTTCTAATTAGTTAAAATAACTTTTTTTTATCTTAAAGAGTAAGAGAGATAGTTTAATATAGAAAATAGTATATATAATAATATTTATAAAAGAAACTAAGATTTAAAATAAAATTAATAGATTTATTAATTAGCTCTTTATTTCTTAATTATAAATTAGAATATTAAAAACACTCTATAATAATAGAAATAATTAAAGATAAAAAGAGAATAATAATATAAAATATATAAAATCTAAAAGTTAATATTTTATATTAAAAATATAGAATAATCTATATTCTTAATCCTTAACTTAGGCTTTTTAGTTAGTAAAATATCTTCTTTTTATATTAAAAAGAAACAGGAATAGTCTTATATAAAAAGAGGTATATATAGTAAGATTTAAAAGTAAAATCAGTCTTAAGAGATAAGAAAATAAGTGTTAAAAATAGATATAAAAAGTATAAAAAGAAGATAAATTTAAGTAGAATTAACTATATAGATAATTATATTAATATAGAGGCTAGTCTTAATTAGGTTTAATATTATATAGAAATAGATTTTATATATTAAAGTTAGTCCTAATTAAGACTAGTATATTTAGATAAGATTATTAGTTTACTATAATTTATCTATTATATATAGATATCTTATATTTAAGATTAGTAACTATTTCTACACCTTAGATATAAAAGTAAGATAAGAAATTATATAGGTTTATATAATAGTAATTATATAGATTATTTAGACTGATTATATTTCTACTATAGGATTTAGAACTATAATTGATGATTTTATCTAGTAAATATTTTATTAATGTTTTTTATTCCTATCTATAATACTAAGTGTAGGTCTAAATAATATATATATATCTTATTATATTAGTACTATTATACTTATTTAGATTAGATATTAATTATAATATTATAATTAATTTAAACTTTTAACTTATTAGTATTACTATTTTTTAGTATAAACTCTTACTTTATAATAATATTTAAGTTTAATATTAAATAATATCTTATAGACATTCTAATAGAATTTATTATTATAATTAATTTTTTTTTAGTTTGATATTTATTATAATATTACTATTATATCTCTCTTTAAACTATTAATTATTTTAATTTTTATAATTTAATTATATCTAGCTAGCTTTTAATTAATAAATAAAATACTTATTTTATTATATTATTTAGTTTAATAGGCTATTACTAATAGTCTATTTTTATAGAAGAATCTACTATATACTAAATAAGTAATAAAAGATTAAGATAATATAATATATAGTAATTTTATTCTTCTGAATAGGTTAGATAATCTATTAATATATTTTATATAATTATTAAAGATTTATATATTTTTTTTTTATCTATAGAAAGAGATGCTATTTATATTAATCTAGATTATTTTATAAGAGATCTATAATAATATCTATAATAATATTTTAGAATTTATAAAAAGAATTATATATACTATTATATAACTAATAAAAAATATATAAAAGATAGTAAAAAATATAAATATTATTAATTAAATAAGATTTTTCTATTTAGTTAATAATATATATAATTTTTCTATAGATAAGATTAGTTTTAGAGCATTTATAGTCTTAAAAAGCATACTATTACTTTTTTTTAGATTTTTTTTAAATATAGTAATTAGAATAGAGTAATATCTAATTAGATATTAATATTTCTAATTAATAGATATTTATTAATATAGAAGTAGATTCTATAACTATAAGATTATTAAGCTTTTTTATAATATTATTATTTTTTATAGTTATTTTTTTTTCTTTAATTAATTAGTTCTATACTTTAAATATAGAACTATCTTAGATAAATTCTATATTAGTAGAATTTCTAAGTCTTATTATAATATTACTATTTTTATCTATCTCTTAGTCCTATACTCTAGATATAAAATTAATTTTAATAGATTTTATAATTATAAAATTATTAGATTCTTTTATAATATTATTATCTATTATAGTTACTTTTTTTTTTTTAATTAATTAGTTCTATATCTTAGATATAGAATATAAGAAAATAGTTATAAAGTATATAAAGCTTTTTAAAGCTAGAGTAATAGAGTTAATAAATATAATTAATTTAAATATTATTAAGACTCTAGATAAAAGAATAATATAACTAGTATAATAAGTTATTTTTAATATTATAAGTCTATAATTAGAGATAATTATATCTATATATATAAAAAATTTAAAAGATGATAAGAGTTATATTAAAGAAAAAAATATTAGAGATAAAGATTATACTATAAAATCTACTATTATAATAATAGCTAGTAATTTTTATATATTAGAGATTTAAATTATCTTATTTATAAGAATTTAGAAGTATAATAAACTAGATTTAAAAAATATATACTACTAGATAGTAATATTATACTATTAAAATATATTAATAAAGAGATCTAGTAATATATATCTTAGCTAATAGTATTCTTAGATATATTATAACTTCTCTATAACTTATTAATATTTAGAATATAGATATATAAAGTATTTATAATTAATAGAAAAATCTAATATTAATAAGATTATATAAAAAAATAATATTAATTTTTTAATATATTAGATTTAGTCTAGATAATACTTAAAATAAATAATTATATTATAATAAATAAGCTATAGTAACCCTTTTATAGATTTATAATAAAAATAAAGATAATATTTAATCTAATTATTTATAATAATATATTAATAAAGCTAGTAAATAATAATTTAATATTACTACTAATAATAAAAGATATAGGATATAGTATTTTAATTAAATAGAATTACTTATTAATCTTTTATTATAGTGCTTTATTGAATAAGGGACTAGTAAGTATAGATTTCTATATAAATCTAGAAAGAAGAAACTATATAGTTAAATAAATAAAAAGAAAATACTAAGAGAAGAAATATTATAAAAATAATAAAACTACTATATACTAGATAACTAAATACTTTATTTAATTTATATTAGTATAGTTAGATAACTAAAGCTAATTTAATTTAATTAGATAACTAGAATTTCTTATTACTTATTAAACTTTTTTTTAGTTTTATATATTTTTTTTCTAAGTCTTAATAGCTATTTAAGTTAAAGCTATAATAATAAGTTGATAGAGTAGTAAATTATATATAGAATTTAATATTTATATCTTTTATAGCTTACTAAATTTATAGAGTATTATTAGTTATATTATTTAATCTAGTAAATAAAATTATATAGTATACTATCTAGTATATCTAATATAGTAAATAAATATATAAATAGAATTTTATTAGATATTTTCTAGGAATAAATATAAATTGATTTATAGTATTAATTAGTAATTATAAAAATATATAATTATTTTAGATAAATTATAATTTATATTATTAAGTTAGCTTTAGTTAACTATAACTAGTATTATTCTATAAGATTTATAGAATCCCTAGGTTAATATTAATATAAAGAGATTATTAGAATAGATAAGCTAATTATTTTTTATAAATATAATACTATTTATAGATATTTTAAAAGAGCTTAAGCTTTTTCTACTATATTTTATTAGATATTAGTCTTTATTTTAATTAAATAAGCTACTTTATCTTAGCTATATAATTATTAAATATAGTTAATTATTAGATCTTTATATTAATTAGTTATAGTTATTAATATATTTATTATAGTCTATTTTAATGCTTTTTTTATATAATAAGAAAGCTATTTAAATCTAAATCTTTATTATCTAGCTAAATAATAATTATCTAAAGCTAAGCTAGACTATAGATAAGTTATAGATAAGATTACTATTATTATTAATAGATTATAATAGATAATTAATATTATATAATCTTTTATTACTAATTATATATAATAGCTTAGAGATAATTTTATAAATATTATATTAGCTATTAATTATTATAATAAAACTAGATCTTAGATTAAAAGTATTTTTTAATAGTAGATTATAATACTTATTAAAAAGATACTTATTTCTAGAGATAATAATAAATAAGTCTATTCTATATTCTAAATACTAGTAAAGAAATATTAGAAAGAGTAATAAAAATATAATTATTAATAGTTATTAGCTAGGTATTAAAATTAATAAGAATTAATAATAGATTAATATTAATTATACTAGGCTTATTATTATGTTGCTAGCTAGTTATAAGAAGAAAGTTAATATTTATAAAAAAGATTATAGAAAGATTTTATTCTTAATAGTAGATTTATAATTCTAGATAGATACTAATTTATATTTATAGTTATTTATTAGTTTAATAAGGCTAGAATATAGCTCTATCTAGATAAAGAAAAATCTAGTAAATATAGATCTATATATATTTTAATTAAGTATATTAGTATTATATTTACTATATTTTATAAATCTATATAATGATATTAAAATATTAATAGTAGAGGATATAGAATAATTTATACTTCTAATATTAATAAGATTAATTATTTTACTATTTATTACTATTCTAACCCTAAAGATGGATAAAGAGAATATTAATATATATAATTATTATTTATTAATTATTTATAAAGTAGATATTATTATAAAAGATATTATTATAGAATATTTAATAGAAATTATTTTAAGTAAGAGGGATTTTTCTAGTATTAATATCTTTAAATAGATAATTATAAAGAGATTAATATAATTTATTCTAGCTTAGAATAGTAAAAATATCTTTATAAAATAATTAAAAATAGAGATTAATTAATAGTTAAAAAAAAATAGTAGTTTATTAAAAGTTATAATTAAGCTATTATAAATACTTAAAGATGTTATAGAATATAAGAAAATTATTCTTAGTTTTAATTATATGTTAATAATATTTATAGTATATAGACTAAAAAGTAGATATATTAAATATTATATATATATAATATAGTAGTTAAAACGTTATATTAGATTAATTAATCTTATCTATAAACTATATATATCTAGTTATTTAGAGATAATTCTTGATATTTATTTCTTTTTAAATATATTCTATATTAGATTCTTTAGTCTTTAGTTATATTTAATAATCTAGCTAGAGATTATTATTATATTAAAAATAATAATTTTACTTATTATAGCTTAGTTATAGATATTATAAAAATATTATTATTATTTAAGTATACTTTTAGTGAATTATTATTTATAGATAAAAGCTATAGATTATTTTAAAGCCTAGATAAAGTTTATTAATATTTTATTAAAATTAGTCTAGTATTAATATAGTTAGATAGATAAAGAATAGTTAATATTCTAGGAATAATAGTAGTAGATTAATAGCTAGTTTATACTAATAAAGTAGCTTATTAATAATAATTAAGAGAGTATTAGTGACTTAATATTTTTTATATATTTTATATAATTAGTAATAGTAACCCTTAAGGCTTATATAATAATATTATTTAATATATAGATAGGCTTATAGAACTATTAATAAGAAATAGCTTATTATACTACTAATATATTACTAGGTATAGACTATATCTAGATTTATAATAAATATATTAAGATATATATTCTAGAATAAATATTATTTTTTAATGGTAAATATCTTCTTAGATATATTATAGTATTAATAGTAATATAGTCTATATTTTTAGAATATGCTCTTAAGAGTAGATTTAAATATAAATATATTCTATTTATTTAGACTAGATTATAAATAGAATTCTTAATAGATTAAAATATCTAAGTAATATAATTATAATTAAGATTATTTATTATTAAATCTCTTATAACTTTTATTTTTTTTATTATTATTTATATTATTATTTCTATTAGCTAAATTATCCTAGTTAGATCTATTCTTATTATTTAGAATAGTTAAATTATTATAGAAATCTAAATTATTATTAGAAGTAGATAATTTAGTAAATATAATTAAAAAATAATAATAATAATAGAAAGAATATAATAAGAATAATAATAGTAATAATATATTAACTAAAAGTTTATTAAAAGAGATAAATTATTATACTATATCTTCTAAATAATATTAATATTATATTATAGTTAAGGCTATCTTAGGTAATAATACTTAAAAGATAATATTATAAAAGAATATTATCTTTTTATTAAGATTATAGAAATCTTATTATAAATATATAATATTAATTATATAGCTTTATTAGTTAAAGAAAGCATTCTAAGCTTTTTATTAAATATATTATTATATAGCTAACTTAAAGTTCTTTATTATAAAGATTAATTAATATTATTAAAATTAATATAATTTATTTTATTCTATCTATTCAAGGACTTTATTCTAAAGATCTAGTAACTTAGTTAAGCTAAATATATAATAAAAGTCTTATACTTATAATATATAAATATTAGTTATAGTTTAGTCTTTTACTTAAGAAGTAGTATTATTTAATAAGATTTTAATTATATTAAATAATAAATAGCTAAATATTAAGATAAAATAGATTATATAGAGTATAGATAGAAAAATTTAATCTATTTATAAGTTATACTTATTAGTAATAATTATCTAGTAATTATAATATAGCTAATATAAATATAGAAATAATATATATATCTCTATTTTTAGAAACCTAATAAGATTTCTAAATAAGAGATAAGGAACTTAATAAATAAATTATTATTTATTCTAAATTTATTATATATCTAGATTATTCTACTATACTATAATTTTTATTAGATATAAGAAGCTTTAAAAATTATTTATAATAATATAATCTATTTTCTATTAAAGACTAGTATAAGCTATAGCTAAACTAGATATAAATCTGTTTATATTATTAATATTAAGATAGATTTATAATAATCTATTATTAAAAATAATATTATATTTAATATTAATCTTAGAATACTTTTCTATAGATAATAGAGTATTATTTCTTATTTTAATAATTAATCTAGTCTAAAATTAGTAATAATTAATTAAAAAAAACTACTTATTCTATAATATAGAATATTATATAATTATTAAATTACTAAAGACATTAGAATAGGTCTATAGAATTAGAAAGAATAATAGTAATAAAATATTAAAGATATTAATAGATATAAAATAAATATATCTAGTATTATATATATATAATTATATTAATTAATTAATAAAAACCTCTATAAATACTACTAATAATAGAATAATATTAAGATTTAAAATACTTAAGCTAGATCCCTCTATATTATTATTTAATAATAATATGCTAAAAGAGGGATAGTTAGGATTAAATAATAATTAAAAATCTAATATAATATCTTTTAATTCTATAATAAAAGAAATAATTATATTAATAAATTTTCTATTATATTATATAACTTTAGATAAATCTTATTAAATAAATATAATTAGCTTTTAAAATTTTAAATATTATAATCTAATTAGATGATTATATTAGCTATATTATTATCTATAAAAAATATATCCTAATTATTATTAAATATATTACTATTTATATTATTATTAAAGCTATTATCTATATAGTTATAATTATTAATAGAATAATCTATATAGCTATAATTAATATATTTAAAATCTTTACTATTATTATTAATACCTTAATAGTTTAGCATATTAAGTCTATAACTTAATTAAAAGCTAGATAGAATAATTTATCTAAATATATTATCTAATAATAATAATAGTTTAAAATACTTTTAATTAATAGAAATAGTATTTAACACTTCTTTTAGCTTATTAAATAATCTAAACTTATTATTAATAGCTTAGACTGACTAAGCAAGAATATAGAAATCTTAAATAAATAATATAATCTAGAATTAAAAAGATTAATTATAACTAGAATCTTAATTCTTCTAATAATTATAATATTATAATACTCTAAGCTAGTTAACCTCTTAGCTATTTTTAGAATAGAATTAATATTTATAAATAAATATTTAAATATTAAAAAAATATTTTATAGAAATCTATAAAGTCTTAGAAATTTAATAAATTCTAACTATTAGAAACTAACTAAGATTTTTATTATTAAAAAGATTTTATAGAGATATTTATATTTTTTAAAACTTAAAAGAGTTTTTTATAACTATTAGTAATTCTCTAATTTTTAAAATTTATACTAATTTATACTATATTAAAAATAGCATAAAATCTATTTCTATTTTCTTATTTCTATCCTATTATAGGATTAGTAAATATTTAATAATTTATTTAATATTATAGACTAGTCCTACCTAATACTTATTATAAGAATATAACTTAGTATAAAGTATAATATAAAAAAGAGAATAAAAAAAAAAAAAATAATAGATTCTTATATATATAAGAGTTTATATAAAAAAGAAAAAATAAAAATTTTATTAATATTTATATAATTTAGATTTAGACTACTTATATAAATTTTTTAGATTAGAGTTTTCTAAGCTTAAATCTAGTTTTAGGTTAAAGATAATTAGAAATTATTTTATATAATACTTCTATATTCTAGATATAGAAATAGGATATATATTTTTATAAAAATATTACTTAAATCTCTAATAATAATTAAAAATTACTTTATATAGTACTTCTATATCTTAGATATAAAAATAAGATATATATTCTTATAAGAGTATTGCCTAAATCTTTAAAGATAATTAAAAATTGCTTTATATAGTACTTTTATATTCTAGATATAGAAGTAAGATATATATTTTTATAAGAGTATTATCTAAATCTCTAATAATAATTAAGAATTATTTTATATAACACTTCTATATCTTAAATATAGAAATAGGATATATATTTTTATAAAGATATTATCTAAATCTCTAATATAAAATTAGCTTATAATATTTAGTTTAAGCTATAAATCTACTAATCTTTTTTTTATAATATTAATAGTAAGTTAAGTAATATTTAATTAGATTATATTTTATATAATTAAATTAATATTTAATTCTAACTCTTTTAAATCTACTTAGGATTTATTTTTATTAATAGATTTAGATTAATATAGTTAGTATTATCTAGTTATAGTTAATCTTAATTCTACTAATCTTACTTAGCATTAGTATATGCCTAGTAGAAATAGAAATAGAGAAAAGAAATAAAATTAATCTAAAATCTATTTAGAATTTATTTTTATTAATAGATTTAGATTAATATAGTTAATATTATTTAATTATAATTAGTCTTAATCCTACTAATCCTACTTAATATTAGTATATGCCTAGTAAAAATAAAAATAAAAAAAAAAAATAAAATTAATTTAAAATATATATTTTTAAATTTTTATATTTTTATTATTTATAAATATATATTATTTATTTATTAAAATTAGTATATTATCTATAAATCTTTATTAATAGTAATAGCTATTATTATTTAAAAGTTTTAATTAGCTATTATATAGATTTTTAATAATTAATAATCTTAGAATAATTATAAAAGCTAGAATAGTTAAAATAATCTCTCTTTTCTAACTTCTATAATAATAATTAAAAGATTAATAAGAGGGGATAATTTTCTTATAACTAAATAATTATTATATCTATTTAATAATTAATATTTTAGAAAGAAATCTATTTAATTTTAGAATAGATTATTATTATTATCTAATAAAATTCTAGATTCTAATATTAATTTTTTAAATAAATTACTTATTTTATTTTTTAATTAAAAAAAATAACTATCTTAGAAAAGTAAACTAAAGATTATATTAAAATTATAATCTAGACTATAAATAAGAGATATAATTAAGATTTTTTTTATTAATATAACTTCTATATCTTAAAGTTTATCTTATTAGTAAAGAATTATTAAGATTTCTTTTATTTATATAATTCTAAGATTTAATGCTTGATTATAATAATAAAAGATAATGAAAACTCTTTTAATTTATATAATATAATATTCTTAATCTAAATTATAATTAGATATAAATAATAAAATTAGAACTAGCTTTACTTTTTTAATTTCTTATATATTTTAATTATAATTTTATAATAATATATTTATAATTATATCTTTACTTTTAATAAAGATCTTTAGAAGGTCTTTATAAAAATTATAAGCTAATTTATAGATATTATCTATATTTAATAATAATTAATAGATAAAAGAAATAAATTAGAATTTTATAATATTAATTAATTATTATATAAGATTAGATACTTTATAGATAATATAAAATACTATAAAAAAATAATAAGTTCTAGAATTAGAAATCTTCTTATTAGTTAATAATAATAGTATTCTTAGAATTTCTAATTTTAATCTAGAATAAATATTAAGATAGAATTATTTATATTAAATAGATTAATAGGCCTTAAAAATAGTTTAATTAAAATAGATAATAATTAAGATCTAACTATATTAAGATTATATAATATAAATCTATATTAGCTAGTCTAAAAATAAAATCTAATAGCTAGTCTAACTATAATAATTATATAGTAACTTATAATTATAAATTAAAAATATAGATAAAAAAATAAAGTTATTTTACTTAATTAATTAAATCTAAATAGATTTAAAAAATAAAATATATAATATTAAAATATTTATAGCTTAGTAAGTAATCTAGTTTATAATTATAATAAAATTATTACTAATTAATAATAGAAATTAGATTAATCTTTTAATAGAGTTTAATAGGATTATATTAAAAAAATAACTTCTAGAAAGTATTATAGTTATATTAAACTATTAAAATAGATATTAATATTAGTATTAGTTAAATAATATATATAGATAGATATAAATAATTATTAAAATCTTTTTTATATATTATATAAAATTAGAGCAAAATAGGATTATTTAATAAAATTATTTTATATTATTTCTATACTTAGAGTGCTAGATTATTCTTAGAATAATATTAGATAATTAATATTATAATTTAACATTTCTATACCTTAGATATAAAAGTAAGATATATATATAGAATAGATTAACTATATTTTTAATATTTACTATATAATCTTCTATATTTATAGCTACTATTATATAAGCTATATTATATTATATTATAATATATATTAGAGCCTAAGACTGCTTTATTAATATATAGATTAGATTTTATAATATTTTTTATATTTATTCTAGCTCTAGTAATCTATTTCTATATAATATAAAATATTAATTATTTTTTAATAGCTATTTTTTACTTCTATATCTAGAATATAGAACCTATTTAAACTAAATAATATTAAAATATTTATAGAAAGCAGTTAAAAATAAATAAAATATTATAAAAAATAATAAATATAAAATTAAATAATTTAATATTTTAATCTAATCTTATTATATTATTATATAAGAATTTTAATTCTTTATATTATAAGCTAATCTTATATTAAAGATTTAAATAATATTTTTATAAGAATTTTTTTTTTTATTTTATATATATATCTTACTTCTATATTTAGGGTGTAGAAGTATTAAATTAATTATATATAAAACTATTTCTAGCTATCTTTATTTTAAAGCTAGATATAAGCCTAGAAAATAATCTTATAATTAAATATATTAAAATAGAAGTAGAGATTTAATTTAATAAATTAAAATAGAAAGATTTAAAAGTATAAATATAATAAGAATTTTTTCTATTTTTTTTTTAAATCTTTTCTTATATTCCTTAAGAAATTAAAATCTATATAATATTAGTATAAAAATATTATAGAATTATTTAGAATAAGTTATTTACTTAAATACTAAAGTATAATAAAGAGAATATTATTAAGAAAAAATAAAAGCCTTAGTTTTAAAAATTTTAAAAAAATAATTAGTAAAATATTTATAAAATTATTAAAAAGATAAAGTAAAGTATTTACTTAACTTTAATAGGTTTATAAATCTCTTAATTTTTTAATAATAATAATAATATTCTTAATAAGAATAAAAATATTCTTAATAAAGATTAAAATATTTATAATATTCTTAAAAATAGAAATAGTCTTCTTAAAGAGACTAGATATAGTATTAAAAATAAATTTAATTATACTAAGTATAATAGATATAGTAGTAATAATAATAATAATAATAATAGTAATAATAATAATAATAATAAATAATAAATAAATAAATAGATTTTTAATAATAAAAGTAATATATAAGAAGAAAAAAAGAAGAATTAGAGAAAAAAAAGATATTTATATTTTAATCTAATAAAAAATAAATAATATAAATTATATAAATAATATAAATATAATATAATATAGAATCTTATAGAATTAGACAAATAATTGATAATAATAATATAATAAGAATTAATAATATAATATAAAATCTTATAGAATTAGGTAGACGATTAACAACAATAATATAATAGAGATTAATAATATAATATAGAATCTCATAGAATTAGATAGATAATTAATAATAATAATATAATAGAGATTAATAATATAATATAGAGTCTCCTAGAATTAGATAGATAATTAATAATAATAATATAATAAAGATTAATAATATAATAAAAATTAGTAATATACTAAAAAATTAATAGAGTAATAAGTTTAGATTTAAGTTTATTTAAATATAGAAGACTACCTCTATTTTTATAATATTATATATAATATAGCTCTAATAAACTTTATAGCTATATAATACTATTATTTTATAATATAAATATTAAATTATTAATATTATAGTTTAGCATTCTTATATCTTAGATATAAGAGTAGATATAAATATATAGAAATAGGATAATATATTTTCTAGTGCCTATATAATAATCTTCTATATAGCTAGCTATTCTTTCTAGATTTTTATAATTTTAGAGATTAGTCTTTTATTATTAAATATTATATATATTAATAGGCTTATTATTTTAAGGCTATTAGACTGCTTTATTAATTATCTATACTTTTATAATATAGACTATAATAAACTAATAATAAAAATATAATATTTTAATAGATCTTTTATTATTTATTTTATTAAATTAATTATTATAGATTAATTCTATCTAGTACTTACTATAAAAATATATCTAAATATAAAATATAATATAAGAGAAAGAAAAAAGAAAAAAAAATAATAAATTTTTATATATATATAAATTTATATAGAAAAGAAGAAATAAAAATTCTATTAAAATTATATAATCTAGATTTTAATTTTTTATATAGATTCTCTAAATTAAGGATATAATAAAGTGATTAATAAGATAATTATTAAGAATAATTTTATATAGCACTTCTATATCTTAGATATAGAAATAGGATATATATATATGCTAATTCTAAAAAGAGGAATTCTTATAAGAATATTACTAAATCTTTAGTATAAAATTAGCTTATAATATAATTCTAATAATATATAATAAGATAGTATTATAAGTAGTAATTATTAAATAAAAATAATATAATATTTTTATTTATTCTAGTTAGGACTCTTTTATTTTAAATTATTTATATTACTTAATTAAATATAATTCTAATTAATTATATAATAATATAGTATTATTACTATATAAAAAAAAGATATAATACTTTAATATATTCTCTAGCTTATTAAAATAGTAAATATTTAAATATTTATTATATTAATATTA
>JACVQZ010000381.1:0-18845 GCA_019828575.1 Talaromyces thailandensis | reverse complement strand
AGAGAATATATTAAAATATTATATTTTTTTTTAATATAGTAATAATACTATATTATTATATAATTAATTAGAATTATATTTAATTAAGTAATATAAATAATTTAAAATAAGAGAATTCTAACTAGAATAAATAAAAATATTATATTATTTTTATTTAATAATTACTACTTATAATACTATTTTATTATATATTATTAGAATTATATTATAAGCTAATTTTATATTAAAGATTTAGTAATACTTTTATAAGAATTCCTCTTTTTAGGATTAGTATATATATATATCCTATTTTTATATCTAAAATATAAAAGTGTTATATAAAATTATTTTTAATAATTATCTTATTAATTACTTTATTATATCCCTAATCTAAAGAATCTATATAAAAGATTAGAATCTAGACTATATAATTTTAATAGAATCTTTATTTCTTTTTTTCTATATAAACTTATATATATATAAAAATTTATTATTTTTTTTTTTTTCTTCTTTCTTTTATATTATATTTTATATTTAGATATATTCTTATAATAAGTACTAGATAAAATTAGTCTATAATAATTAATTTAATAAAATAAATAATAAAAGATTTATTAAAATATTATATTTTTATTATTAATTTACTATAATCTATATTATAAAAGTATAGATAGTTAGTAGGATAGTCTAATAATTCTAAAATAATAAATCTATTAATATATATAATATTTAATAATAAAAAACTAATTTCTAAAATTATAAAGATTTAGAAAGAACAGCTAACTATATAAAAAATTACTATATAAATACTAGAAGATATATTATCTTATTTTTATATATTTATATCTATTTTTATACCTAGGGTATAAGAGCACTAAATTATAATATTAATAATCTAATATTTATATTATAAAATAATAGTATTATATAATTATAAAGTTTATTAGAGCTATATTATATATAATATTATAAAAATAAAAGTAATCTTCTATATCTAAATAAATTTAAATCTAAGCTTATTACTCTATTAATCTCTTAGTATATTACTAATTTTTATTATATTATTAACTTCTATTATATTATTATTATTAATTATCTATCTAATTCTAGGAGACTCTATATTATATTATTAATCTCTATTGTATTATTATTATCAATTATCTATCTAATTCTATAAAATTCTATATTATATTATTAATCTTTATTATATTATTATTATTAATTATCTATCTAATTCTATAAGATTCTATATTACATCATTAATCTCTATTATATTATTATTATTAATCATCTATCTAATTCTATAAAATTCTATATTATATTATATTTATATTATTTATATAATTTATATTATTTGTCTTTTACTAGATTAAAGTATAAATATTTTTTTTTTTTTAATTCTTTCTTTTTTCTTTTTATATATTATTTTTATTATTAAAAATCTACTTACCTATTTATTATTTATTATTATTATTATTATTATTATTATTATTATTATTATTACTATTACTATACTTACTATATTTAATATAATTAAATTTATCTTTAATATTATATCTAGTTTTTTTAAAAAAGCTGTTCTTATTTTTAAAAATATTATAAATATTTTAATTCTTATTAAGAATATTTTTATTCTTATTAAGAATATTATTACTATTATTAAAAAATTAAAAGGCTTATAAATTTACTAAAGTTAAATAAATACTCTATTTTATCTTTTTAATAATTCTATAAGTATTTTACTAATTATTTTTTTAGAATTTTTAAAATTAAGGCTTTTATTTTTTCTTAATAATATTTTCTTTATTATACTTTAGTATTTAAGTAAGTAACTTATTTTAAATAATTCTATAATATCTTTATACTAATATTATATAGATTTTAATTTCTTAGAAGATTTAGAAGAAAGTTTAAAAAAAAAATAAAAAAAATTCTTATTATATTTATATTCTTAAATTTTTTTATTTTAGTTTATTAAATTAAATCTTTATTTTTATTTTAATATATTTAATTATAAGATTATTTTTTAGACCTATATCTAGTTTTAAAATAAAAATAGCTAGGAATAGTTTTATATATAACTAATTTAGTGCTTCTATACTTTAGATATAGAAGTAAGATATATATATAAAATAAAAAAAAAGATTTTTATAAAAATATTATTTAAATCTCTAATATAAGATTAGCTTATAATATAAAAAATTAAAATTCTTATATAATAATATAATAAGATTAAATTAAAATATTAAATTATTTAATTTTATATTTATTATTTTTTATAATATTTTATCTATTTCTAATTACTTTTTATAAATATTCTAATATTATTTAGTCTAAATAGATTCTATATCTTAGATATAAAAATAAAAAATAATTATTAAAAAATAGTTAGTATCCTATATTATATAAAAGTAAATTATTAGAGCTAAAATAAGTATAAAAAATATTATAAAATTTAATCTATATATTAATAAAATAATCTTAAGCTTTAATATATATTATAATATAATATAATATAGCTTATATAATAATAGCTATAGATATAGAAGATTATATAATAAATATTAAAAATATAGTTAATTTATTTTATATATATATCTTACTTCTATATCTAAGATATAAGAGTATTAAATTATAATATTAATTATCTAATATTATTTTAAGAATAGTCTAATATTTTAAGTATAAAAATAATATAAAATAATTTTATTAAGTAATTTTATTTTATTTTAATTCTATATAATATATAAAAGAGATTTTAATAACTATTTATATCTATCTATATATATTATTTAACTAATATTAATACTAATATCTATCTTAATAATTTAGTATAATTATAATATTTTTTAGAAACTATTTTCCTAGTATAATTCTATTAAATTTTATTAAAAAATTAATCTAATTTTTATTATTAATTAATAATAGTTCTATTATAATTATAAATTAGATTATTTACTAAGTTATAAATATTTTAATATTATATATCTTATTTTTTAAATCTATCTAGATTTAATTAATTAAGTAGAATAATTTTATTTTTTTATTTATATTTTTAATCTATAACTATAAATTATTATATAATTACTATAATTAGATTAGTTATTAGATCTTATTTTTAAATTAACTAATATAGACTTATACTATATAATTTTAATATAATTAAATCTTAATTATTATTTATTTTAATTAAGCTGTTTTTAAAGCTTATTAATCTATTTAATATAAATAATTCTATCTTAATATCTACTCTAGATTAAAATTAGAAATCCTAAGAATATTATTATTATTAATTAATAAGAAGATTTTTAATTTTAGAATTTATTACTTTTTTATAATATCTTATATTATTTATAAAGTATCTAATCTTATATAATAATTAATTAATATTATAAAATTTTAATTTATTTCTTTTATTTACTAGCTATTATTAAATATAGATAATATTTATAAACTAGCTTATAATCTTTATAAAGATCTTTTAGAGATTCTTATTAAAAATAAAAATATAATTATAGATATATTATTATAAAATTATAATTAGAATATATAAAGAGTTAAAAAAATAGAGTTAATTCTAATCTTATTATCTATATCTAATTATAATTTAAATTAAGAATACTATATTATATAAATTAAAAAAGTTTTTATTATTTTTTATTATTATAATTAAGTATTAGGTCTTAGAATTATATAAATAAAAAAAATCTTAATAATCTTTTACTAATAAGATAAATTTTAAGATATAGAAGTTATATTAATAGAAAAAATCTTAATTATATCTTTTATTTATAATCTAAATTATAATTTTAATATAATCTTTAATTTACTTTTTTAAAATAGTTATCTTTTTTAATTAAAAAATAAGATAGGTAATTTATTTAAAAAACTAATATTAAAATCTAAAATTTTATTAAATAATAATAATAATCTATTTTAAAATTAAATAGATTTCTTCTTAAAATATTAATTATTAGATAAATATAATAATTATTTAATTATAAAAAAATTATCTTCTTTTATTAATCTTTTAATTACTATTATAAAAATTAGAAGAGAAAGATTATTTTAACTATTTTAGTTTTTATAATTATTCTAAGATTATTAACTATTAAAAGTCTATATAATAGCTAATTAAGATTTTTAGATAATAATAGCTATTATTATTAATAAAAATTTATAAATAATATACTAATTTTAATAAATAAATAATATATATCTATAAATAATAAAAATATAAAGATTTAAAAATATATATTTTAGATTAATTTTATTTTTTTTTTTTATTTTTATTTCTACTAGACATATACTAATACTAAATAAAATTAATAGGATTAGAATTAACTATAACTAAATAATACTAACTATATTAATCTAAATCTATTAATAGAAATAAATTCTAAATAGATTTTAAATTAATTTTATTTTTTTTTTTTATTTTTATTTTTATTAGGTATATACTAATACTAAATAAAATTAATAAGATTAAGACTAATTATAACTAGATAATACTAATTATATTAATTTAAATCTATTAATAGAAATAAATTCTAAGTAGATTTAAAAGAATTAAAACTAGATATTAATTTAACTATATAAAATATAATCTAATTAAGTATTATTTAACTTACTATTAATATTATAAAAAAAGAATTAATAAACCTATAGCTTAGACTAAATATTATAAATTAATCTTATATTAGAGATTTAGATAATATTCTTATAAAAGTATATATTCTACTTTTATATCTAAAGTATAGAAGCACTATATAAAGTAATTCTTAACTACTATTAGAGATTTAAGTAATATCTTTATAAAAATATATATCTTACTTCTATATCTAGGATATAGAAGTGCTATATAAAGTAATTCTTAATTATTTCTAAAGATTTAGGTAATATTTTTATAAGAATATATATCTTATTTTTATATCTAGAATATAAAAGCATTATATAAAATAATTTCTAACTACTCTTAGAGATTTAGGCAATATCCTTATAAAAATATATATTTTATTTCTATATCTAGAGTATAGAAGTGCTATATAAAATAATTTCTAACTATTATTAAAGATTTAAATAATATTTTTATAAAAATATATATTCTACTTCTATATCTAGAATACAGAAGTATTATATAAAATAATTTTTAATTATCTCTAATCTAAAACTAGATCTAAGTCTAGAAAACTTTAATTTAAAAGATTTATATAAGCAACCTAGATTTAAACTATATAAATATTAATAAAATCTCTACTTCTTCTTTTCTATATAAATTTTTATATATATAAGAATCTATTATTTTCTTTTCCTTTATTCTTCTTTTTATATTATACTTTATACTAAGTTATACTTTTATAATAAATATTAAATAGGACTAATCTATAATATTAAATAAATTATTAAATATTCATTAATTCTATAATAAAATAGAAATAAGAGAATAAAAATAGATTTTATATTATTCTTAATATAGTATAAATTAGTATAAATTTTAAAAATTAAAAGATTATTAGTAGTTATAAAAAATCTTTTTAAATTCTAAAAAGTAAAAATATCTCTATAAAATCTTTCTAATAATAAAAGTTCTAGTTAGTCTTTAATAGTTAGAATTTATTAAACTTTTAAAACTCTATAAATTTCTATAAAGTATTTTTTTAATATTTAAATATTTATTTATAGATACTAATCTTATTTTAAAAATAACTAAGAAATTAACTAGCTTAAAATATTATAATATTATAATTATTAAAAAAATTAGAATTCTAATTATAGTTAGCTTTTTTAATTCTAAATTATATTACTTATTTAAGATTCTTATATTTTTATTTAATTAATCTAAGCTATTAATAATAAATTTAAACTATTTAATAAGTTAAAAGAGATATTAAATATTATTTCTATTAATTAGAAATATTTTAAACTATTATTATTATTAGATAATATATTTAAATAAATTATTTTATCTAATTTTTAATTAAATTATAAACTTAATATACTAAACTATTAAGATATTAATAATAATAATAAAAATTTTAAATATATTAATTATAACTATATAAATTATTTTATTAATAATTATAATTATATAAATAATAGCTTTAATAATAATATAAATAATAATATATTTAATAATAACTAGAATATACTTCTTATAAATAATAATATAACTAATATAATCACCTAATTAGATTATAATATTTAAAATTTTAAAAGCTAATTATATTTATCTAGTAAAATTTATCTAGAGTTATATAATATAATAAAAAATTTATTAATATAATTATCTCTTTTATTATAAAATTAAAAGATATTATATTAGATTTTTAATTATTATTTAATCTTAACTATCCCTTTTCTAGCATATTATTATTAAATAATAATATAAAGAGATCTAGTTTAAATATTTTAAATTTTAATATTATTCTATTACTAGTAATATTTATAAAGACTCTTATTAATTAATTAATATAACTATATATATATAATACTAGATATACTTATTCTATATCTATTAATATCTCTAATATTTTATTACTATTATTTTCTTTAATTCTATAAATCTATTCTAATATCCTTAATAATCTAATAATTATATAGTATTTTATACTATAGAATAAACAGCTTTTTTTAATTAATTATTACTAACTCTAGATTAGATTAATTATTAAAATAAAAAATAATACTCTATTATCTATAGAAAAGTATCTTAAAATTAATATTAAATATAATATTATTTCTAATAATAAATCACTATAAATCTATTTTAATATTAATAGTATAGATAGATTTATATCTAGTTTAGTTATAACTTATACTAATCTTTAATAAAAAGTAGATTATATTATTATAAATAATCTTTAAAGCTTTTTATATCTAGTAAAAATTATAATATAATAAAATAATTTAGATATATAATAAACTTAAAATAAATAATAACTTATTTATTAAATTTCTTACCTCTTACTTAAAAATCTTATTAGATTTCTAAAGATAAAGATATATATATTATTTCTATATCTATACTAGTTATACTATAATCACTAAATAATCACTACTAATAAATATAATTTATAAATAAATTAAATTTTTCTATTTATATTTTATATAATCTATTCTATCTTAATACTTAGCTATCTATTATTTAATATAACTAAAATCTTATTAAATAATACTATTTTTTAAGTAGAAGGCTAGATTATAATTAATATTTATATATTATAAATATAAAACTTTTATTATATATTTAGCTTAACTAAGTTATTAAATCTTTAAAATAAAATCTTTAAGTAAATAAAGTAAAATAAATTATATTAATTTTAATAATATTAATTAATTTTTATAATAAAGAATTTTAAGTTAGCTATATAATAATATATTTAATAAAAGGCTTAGAACGCTTTCTTTAATTAATAAAATTATATAATTAATATTATATATCTATAATAAGATTTCTATAATCTTAATAAAAAGATAGTATTCTTTTATAATATTATTTTCTAAGTATTATTATTTAAAATAGTTTTAATTATAATATAGTATCAATATTATTTAAAAAATATAATATAATAATTTATCTCTCTTAATAAACTTTTAATTAATATATTATTATTATTACTATTTTTATTATATTTTTTTTATTATTATTATTATTCCCTAGTTATATCTACTAAATTATCTATTTTTAATAATAATTTAAACTTCTATAATAACTTAACTATTCTAGATAATAAAGATAGATTTAACTAAAATAGTTTAGCTAATAGAAATAATAATATAAATAATAATAAAAAAAATAAAAATTATAAAAAGTTTAATAATAAATAGCTCTAACCACTATTATATTACTTAGATATTTTAATCTATTAGAAATTCTATCTATAATCTAGTCTAAATAAATAGAATATATTCATACTTAAATCTATTTCTAAGAGTATATTTTAGAAATATAAACTATACTATTACTAATATTATAATATATCTAAAAAGATATTTACTATTAGAAAATAATATCTATTCTAAAATATATATCTTAATATATTTATTATAAATCTAGACATAGTTTATATCTAGTAATATATTAGTAGTATAATAAGCTACTTTTTATTAATAGTTTTATAGACTTATCTATATATTAAATAATACTATTATATAAGTCTTAAGAATTATTATTATTAATTATATAGAATATATAAGAAGTATTAAATTACTAATACTCTTCTAATTATTATTAATAAGCTATTCTACTAATATAAACTAGTTATTAATCTATTATTATTATTCTTAGAATATTAGTTATTCTTTATTTATTTAATTATATTAATACTAAACTAGTTTTAATAGAATATTAATAAATTTTATTTAAATTTTAAAATAATCTATAACCTTTATTTATAAATAATAATTCACTAAAAGTATATTTAAGTAATAATAATATTTTTATAATATTTATAACTAAGTTATAATAAGTAAGATTATTATCTCTAATATAATAATAATCTCTAGCTAAACTATTAAATATAATTAAGAGTTAAGAAATCTAATATAGAATATATTTAAAAAGAAATAAATATTAAAAACTATCTTTAAGTAACTAGATATATATAGTTTATAGATAAGATTAATTAGTCTAATATAATATTTTAACTACTATATTATATATATATAATATTTAATACATTTATTTTTTAGTCTATATACTATAAATATTACTAGTATGTAATTAAGATTAAGAATAATTTTCTTATATTTTATAATATTTTTAAATATTTATAATAGTTTAATTATAACTTTTAATAAACTACTATTCTTTTTTAACTACTAGTTAATTTTTATTTTTAATTATTTTATAAAAATATTTTTACTATTTTAAGCTAGAGTAAATTATATTAATCTCTTTATAATTATCTATTTAAGAATACTAATACTAGAAAGATTTCTTTTATTTAAAATAATTTCTATTAAATATTCTATAATAGTATTTTTTATAATAATATCTACTTTATAAATAATTAATAAATAATAATTATATATATTAATATTCTCTTTATCTATCTTTAGAGTTAAGATAATAATAGATAATAAAATAATTAATTTTATTAATATTAGAAATATAAATTATTTTATATTTTTTATTATTAGTATTTTAATATTATTATATAGATCTATAAAATATAATAAATATAATATTAGTATATTTAATTAAAGTATATATAGATTTATATTTACTAGATTCTTCTCTATCTAGATAGAGCTACATTCTAGCCTTATTAAACTAATAAATAATTATAGATATAGATTAATATTTATCTAGAATTATAAATCTATTATTAAGAATAAGATCTTTTTATAATTTTTTTTATAAATATTAATTTTCTCTCTATAACTAGTTAGTAATATAGTAGTAAGTCTAATATAATTAATATTAATCTATTACTAATTCTTATTAATTTTAATATTTAGCTAGTAATTATTAATAATTATATCTTTATTACTTTTTCTAATATTTTTTTACTAGTATCTAGAATATAAAATAAATCTATTTATTATTATTTCTAAAAATAAGCATCTTTTTAATAAGTATTATAATCTACTATTAAAAAATATTTTTAATCTAAGATCTAGCTTTATTATAATAATTAATAATTAATATAATATTTATAAAATTATCTCTAAGCTATTATATATAATTAGTAATAAGAGATTATATAATATTAATTATTTACTATAATTTATTAATAATAATAATAATCTTATTTATAACTTATCTATAGTTTAGTCTAATTTTAGATAACTATCACTTAGCTAAATAATAAAAACTTAAATCTAGATAGTTTTCTTATTATATAAAAAAAATACTAGAATAGACTATAATAAATATATTAATAACTATAACTAGTTAATATAGAAATCTAGTAGTTAATTATATTTAATAATTATATAGCTAAGATAAAATAATTTATTTAATTAAAATAAAGACTAATATTTAATAAAGTATAATAAAAAAAGCTTAAGCTCTTTTAAAATATCTATAAATAATATTATATTTATAAAAAATAACTAGCTTATCTATTCTAATAATTCTTTTATATTAATATTAATCTAAGGATCTTATAAATTCTATAAAATAGTACTAGTTATAGTTAACTAAAGTTAACTTAATAATATAAATTATAATTTATCTAAAATAGTTATATATTTTTATAATTATTAATTAATACTATAAATTAATTTATATTTATTCCTAGAAAATATCTAATAAAATTCTATTTATGTGTTTAATTATTATATTAGATATATTAAATAGTATACTATATAGTCTTATCTATTAGATTAAATAATATAACTAGTAATACTCTATAAATTTAATAAACTATAGAAGATATAAATATTAAATTTTATATATAATTTACTATCTTATTAACTTATTATTATAGTTTTAATTTAAATAGCTATTAGGACTTAGAAAAAAGATATATAAAACTAAAAAAAAGTTTAATAAATAATAAGAAATTCTAATTATCTAACTAAATTAAATTAGCTTTAGTTAATTATATTAGTATAAATTAAATAAAGTATCTAATTATTTAATATATAATAATTTTATTATCTTTATAATATTTTTTCTTTTAATATTTTTTTTTTATTTATTTAATTATATAGTTTCTTCTTTCTAAATTTATATAAAGATATATATTTATTAATCTCTTATTTAATAAAATATTATAATAGAAGATTAATAAATAATTCTATTTAATTAAAATATTATATCTTATATCTTCTATTATTAATAGTAATATTAAATTATTATCTATTAGCTTTACTAATATATTATTATAAATAATTAGATTAAATATTATCTCTATCTTTATTATAAATTTATAAAAGGATTATTATAACTTATTT
This sequence comes from Talaromyces thailandensis, assembly GCA_019828575.1. Classification (NCBI taxonomy): domain Eukaryota; kingdom Fungi; phylum Ascomycota; class Eurotiomycetes; order Eurotiales; family Trichocomaceae; genus Talaromyces; species Talaromyces thailandensis. Next base: position 7,961 of record JACVQZ010000381.1, on the reverse strand, counting down.
ATTATAATATAGTTATTTATTTTAAGCACTATCTAGATTAAATCTAATATATTAAAAAACTAATACTATCTTCTTATATAATCTTATTAATACTAGATCTTTTTATTAACTATAAATACTTTATATATCTATATTCTAGATATTAATAGGTTATAGAAAAGTTATAATATATTTAAAAACACTATTAGCTAAGATATATATTATTAGATCTCTCTATTAATATATTTTAATAATATAGTATTACTACTTAGTAGTATATATTTTCTAAATCTAGTTTATTATATTTCTAAGTTCTTATAGATAAGATAGTCTAAATTTTTAATATATAAAAATTACTAGTTATTACTATAATAATAAGCTTTATAATATAATCTCTATCTTTAGTATCTCTTTTTTTAATATAATTTTTATCATCTTTTAAGCTTTTTATATATATAAATATAATTATCTCTAATTATAAATCTATAATATTAGAGATAATTAATTATATTAATTATATTATTCTTTTATTTAGAGCCTTAATAATACCTAAATTAATTATATCTATTAACTTTATTATTCTAGTTTTAGAAAGCTTTATATATCTTATAATTATTTTCTTATATTCTATATCTAGGATACAGAACTAATTAATTAAAAAAAAAAAAATAACTATAATAGATAATAATATTATAAAAAAATTTAATAATTCTATAATTATAGAATTTATTAAAATTAATTCTATATCTAAGATATAGAACTAAGAAATAAATAAAAATAGTAATACTATAATAAAGTTTAAAAATCCTATTAATATAGAATCTATTTAAGGTAGTTCTATACCTAGAATATAAAATTAATTAATTAAGAGAAAAAAAGCAACTATAAAAAATAATAATATTATAAAAAAATCTAATAATTCTATAATTATAGAATCTATTCTTATATTAATAAATATCTATTAATTAAAAATACTAGTATTTAATTAGATATTATTCTATTCTAACTACTATATTTAAAAGAAATCTAAGAAAAAATAATAGTATATTTTCTAAGACTATAAATATTCTAAAACTAATCTTATCTATAAAGAAATTATATATATTATTAATTAAATAAAAAAATCTTATTTAATTAATAATATTTATATTTTTTACTATCTTTTATATATTCTTTATTAACTATATAATAGTATATATAATTCTTTTTATAAATTCTAAAATATTATTATAAATACTATTATAGATTTTTTATAAAATAATTTAGATTAATATAAATAGTATCTTTTTCTATAGATAGAAAAAAAACATATAAATCTTTAATAATTATATAAGATATATTAATAGATTATCTAATCTATTTAGAAGAATAAGATTATTATATATTATATTATTCTAATCTTCTACTACTTATTCAGCATATAATAGATCCTCTTATAAAAATAAACTACTAGTAATAATCTATTAAATCAAATAATATAATAAAATAAGCACTTCATCTATTAATTAGAAACCAGCTAGATATAATTAAATTATAAAAATTAAAATAATTAATAATTTAAAGAAAAATATAATAGTAATATTATAATAAATATTAAGCTAAAAGAAGACTAATTATAATAATAAATTCTATTAAAATATCTACAAAGTACTATTCAATATTAAACTTAAATATTATTATAAAATAAGAATTTATACTAAAAAATAATAATACTAATAAGTTAAAAGTTTAAATTAGCTATAATATTATAGTTAGCACCTAATCTAGATAAATATAACAGTATTAATATAATAAAACATATATATATTATTTAGACCTACACTTAGTATTATAAATAGGAACAAGAAATATTAATAAAATATTTACTAGATAAGATTATTAATTATAATTCTAAATCCTATAGTAGGAATATAATCAGTCTAAATAATCTATATAATTATTATTATATAAATCTATATAATTTCTTACCCTACTTCTATATCTAAAATATAGAAGTGATTACTAACCTTAAATATAAGATACTTATATATAATAAATAAATTATAATAAGCTAGTAGTCTTATCTAAATATACTAGTCCTAATTAGAACTAGCTTTAATATATAGAATCTATTTCTATATAATACTAAACCCAATTAGAACTAGCCTTTATATTAATATAATTATCTATATAATTAGCCCTATTTAAATTTATCTTTTTTTTATATTTTTTATATTTATTCTTAACACTTATTTTCTTACTTCTTAAGACTAATCTTATTTTTAAATCTTACTATATATATTTTTTTTTATATAAAACTATTCCTATTTCTCTTTAATATAAAAAGAAGATATTTTACTAACTAAAAAGCCTAAATTAAAGATTAAGAGTATAGATTATTCTATATCTTTAATATAAAATACTAACTTTTAGATCTTATATATCTTATATTATTATTCTCTTCTTATCTTTAATTATCTCTATTATTATAGAATACTTTTAATATTCTAATCTATAATTAAGAAGTAAAGAGTTAATTAATAAATTTATTAATCTTACTTTAAGTCTTAGCTTCTCTTATAAATACTACTATATATATTATTTTCTATATTAAACTATCTCTCTCACCCTTTAAAACAAAAAAAAATTATTTTAACTAACTAGAAAGTCTAATTTAAGAATAAAAAGTATAAATTATTCTATATTTTTAATATAAAATATTAATTTTTTAATCTTATATATCTTATATTATTATTCTCTCCTTATCTTTAATTATTTTTATTATTATAAAACACTCTTAATATTCTAATCTATAATTAAGAAGTAAAAAGCTAATTAATAAATTTATTAATTTTACTTTAAATTTTAGTTTCTCTTATAAATATTATTATATATACTATTTTCTATACTAGACTATCTCTCTTATCTTTTAAGATAAAAAGAAATTATTTTAACTAATTAAAAAATCTAATTTAAAAATAAAAAGTATAAATTATTTTATATCTTTAATATAAAACTCTAATTTTTTAATCTTATATATTTTATATTAAAAAGTAGAGAGTTAATTAATAAATCTATTAATATTACTTCAAGCTTTAATTTTCTTTATACTATAATTAGTCTATCTATAAATATTAAATTATATTAATATCTCTCTATTTAACTACTAATTAATATATATTATAAATATAACTCTATATACTATAATTATAAAATAAAAAAATAAGTATTAGCCTTTTTCTTTATATTAAATATATAAAAATATTTTATTTATAAATTAGTACTCTCTTAACTTCTTTATATAATCTATTATAGCTATACTTTATAATTTTTAATATTTTAGATTTAGATTTCTATAACTAGTTTATTAAATAAAAAGTTAATTTTATATTTTAGTTATAGCTATATCTCTATTATTATACTATAATTTATTATACTAGAATAAACTAATTATTAATAATAAAGTTTTTACTACTCTAAAAGAATTTTAGAAATTTATTAATAATTTACTAAATTATATAAAGATAGGAGAATTTATTATTATATATATTATTCTTAATATAAAAGTTCTTAATCTTTAAAATTAAATTAAGAATTTTAAAAATAATATTATATTTTAGTTCACTAATTAGATAGAATATTATTACTTTAATCTTTTTTAAAAAGATAGAAACACTAATACTTTATATTAAAAAATTTAGAACTAAATATAAAAAATCTAGATAAAATAATAAATAAAAAATAATTAAAAAACTAAAAATTAATAGTAAAGAATCTATAATTAGTAAGATAATATAATAGATTATTTTTTTTATTATAGTATATTAAAAAAATATATTTAGAAGTTAAATTTACTATATTATTAATTCTCTAACTAGAATAATATTAAAAATTATATTAATATAATACTTCTATATTACTAGATATATCCTTTATTTAGATAATAATATAGACTTTATCTAAAATATATAGATATTAAATATACTATCTAATAAGCTATTATTAATTAAGAGAAGAATAAAATACCTAATATTATCTTTATAAAGAATCTTAATTATATCTATAAATAGAATAATCTTTTTTTTTAATTAAATAAATATAGCTTTTTTTAAGAGTATATTAATAATATTAATTATATAGATAATTTATTATTTATAGATATATTAGAAAATAGAGCTAGTTCTATTAATATAATTAGATTTATAAAAATAATCTATAATAGTTTTTTTAATACTTTATTACAGCTTTATATAGAAAATCTTTTTAAAAAGATTATTATTTTTAAAAATAATAATCCTTTTAATTCTTTTACTTTTTTTAATTTTAATTAACTTATATCTTCTAAGTAGAGTATATATTATAATTAAGAATATAAATCTTCTATTAATAAATATAATAAGCTTAAATAATAAAGACTTATAAAAAGAATAAAGATAAGTAAAGATAATCTTATATAAGTAATAGATAAAGATAATAATACTATAATAAGATCTAAAAATTCTACTAATATAGATCTTATTTAAGATAGTTCTATATCTAAAGTATAAAACTAATTAATTAAAAAAGAAAAAGTAACTATAAAAAATAGTAATATTATAAAAAAATCTAAGAATTCTACTAATATAGATCCTATCTAAAGTAATTCTATATCTAAGATATAAAATTAATTAATTAAAGAAAAAAAAGTAATTATAAAGAATAATAATATTATAAAAGAGTCTAAGAATCTTACTAGTATAGATTCTATCTAAAATAGTTCTATATCTAAGATATAAAACTAATTAATTAAAAGAAAAAAAGTAACTATAAAAGATAGTAATATTATAAAAAAACTTAATAATCTTATAATTATAGAATCTATTAAAATTAGTTCTATATTTAGGATATAGAACTAGAGACTATTCTATAAAAAATAACCAGTTTAGAAATTATTAATATAAATTAAAAAACCTATTATTATATCTAAAAAACTAAAAGTAAATTCTAAGAAACAAACTACTATATCTAAAAAATAGATAATTACATCTAAAAAATAGATTATTATATCTAAGAAATTAAAAATAAATATTTAGAAAAAATTAGTCTAAGAAATCTAGTCTAAATTATATCTTTATATATTAATTTTTAGTATTATTATTATATAAATAATTAATAATCTTTAACTCTTTAATATTAAAAATTTATAATTTAAAAAGCAAGCAATTACTTTTTTAAATATATAATTTATAATTCTTAAGATAGCATATCAGTATATTAAAAAAAAAAAATAAGATATATATTATTAATATATAAAATATATTACTATAACACTAAATATATTCTAAGATATTAAAGATATTATTCTTTTACTTTAACTAGTAAAAGACTTATAAGAAGTAATTATAAAGATAAACTAATATAAAAATAATATTTTAAACCCTAAATATACTTATTAGTTTAAATATAGAAAAAAATCTATTTAGTTTAAAAATATTAATATATTTATCTTATAGAAATTCTAAGTATCTAAATCTAATATAAATTATTTTATTAAGGACTTCTTAATTCTACTAATTATAAAAAAGTATATAAAGATTCTTTATAATCTATATTATTAATTTAAGTTTAATATAGAGTTTAAACCAGAATTATTCTATTAATAAAATATAGCTAGAGTTCCCTCTCTATTTAATTAATAATTTAATAGAGATATTATTATAAAAGATTTTATTATAAATTAAATATTAGATAAAGTATAAATAATTTAATATTATACTAGCTATAAAGAGTAGATAATCTTTAATATTATTTATAATTTTATATAGTATAATATCTTTTAAGCACTAGTATAAGTAAATCTAATTCTATTTATTATTCTTTAATATCTATAAGCTAATAATAATCTAAAAATTATTAATTTTTAAATAATAGCTATTCTCTAGCTATTTTTATTTATTAGATTCTAGATTAATCTAGAATCTTTTACTAAATATTATTATAAGAATATTTTTATATCTATATATACTATAATAGAACTTAAATCTACATTTAATCTATTATATTATAGTATTATTATAATTAATATCATTCTAATAGTTATAAAATATTTTTATAGCTTTTATAAAATTATTAATAAAGTATTATTAAAATTAAATAAAATCTCTTAAATTCTAATTAATAAAATATTAAGTATTGAAGTCTTAATATATTATAATAAAAATATTAAAATATAGATCTAAGAATTAGTATTAATAGATATAATAATCTAGAATAATATAGTTTTATTTAATATATTTATTTACTTAAAGAACTATAAGTCTAGAAGTATTTTTATAATTCTTATATATTATATATTAATTATTTATCTATTTTATAAGACTATTATTATTAAATATTATAATTTCTATCTATATCTTATTAATAGAGATTATCTATATAAGTATTATATATTAGATTTTTACTATCTACTATCTTTTCTCTTATATTTAGAGTGTATTGATTAATTTAATAAAACTATCTAAAATAAGTAATAATAGATTTATATAATATATAATATAATTAAACTTTTACTTAGAAAAGATTATAATATTATATAAAATTATATATAATTATAAAGAAAGATAATATATTACTTAATCTATTATTAATAAATAGAAATTTAAGAAATAAAATATACTATATATAATAAAAAATCTTATTTTAAAGAGAAAAAGAACTAGTTAGATATCTAATCTAAAACTAATATTATCTTAATATTAATTATTACTATATATAAGAATAGTAATATTAAATTATTAAAAAAAAATAAAAAAAATAATAAAAAAAATATTATAGAGAATAATAAAAAGAATAATAAAAAAAATACTTAAAAAGATAATAAAAAAAATAATAAAATAGAAGATATTAATAAAGATATAAGAGATAAAAAGAGAAATAAAAAGAAAATTAAAATAAATAATAAAAAAAATTATAAAATAGAAAATATTAATAAAGATATAAGAGATAAAAAAAAAAGTAAAAAAAAAATTAAAATAAATAATAAAAAAAATAATAAAATAGAAAATATTAATAAAAATATAAAGAATAAAAAAAAAGATAAAAAAAAAATTAAAATAAATAATAAAAAAGATAGTTTAGATAATAATAAAAAGAATAATAGTAAAGATAATAATAAAGATAATAATAAAAATAATAATAAAAAGAATAATAATAATAATATTAATAAAAAAAATAATAGTAAAGATAATAGTAAAAAAAATAATAATAAAAATAATAAAAAAAATAATAAAAATAGTAATAAGAAGAATAATAATAAAGATAATAATAAAAATAATAAAAATAATAATAAAAAAGATAATAATAAAGATAATAAGAAAAATAATAAAGATAGTAATAAGAAAAATAATAATAAAAATAATAAGAAAAATAATAAAGATAATAATAAAAAGAATAATAATAAAGATAATAGAGAAAATAATAAAAATAATAATAAGAAAATTAATAATAGAGATAATAATAAATAAAATAGCTCTAAAAAATAATAAAAAAAATAATTAGAAAAATAAAAATAGTAACTATTAATCTTAATATACTAGACTTAATAGTTTTAGTTAAAAATTAAATCCTTTATACTAAATCCTAAAGTACAGTTATTAATTTATTAAATATATATAAATTAGAAGTAAAATCCTAAGCTTATTTTATTAGATTAATTAGTCTTATTTAGTAAAAGTTAATCACTTTTGCACTCTAGATATAGAAGTAAAATATATATAGTAAATAAGCTCTAAGTACTATAAGAAGATATTATAGTTATAAAAACATCTTCATACTACTAAATAGTATTAATCTATATATTCTAGGTATCAGAATATATCAGGTAAAAAACCCGACCCGAGGTTAGGGCTAGGGGAAGGAATTTTTAGGTAGGACAAAGTTTGTCACCAATGGTGATGAGAATTACTAATATCTCTGTACTCAAGAGAGTTTATCATTAATAGTAATAAGAATTACTAATATCTCTA
>JACVQZ010000038.1:858-115600 GCA_019828575.1 Talaromyces thailandensis | reverse complement strand
CTGGCACGTACGTGAGCTCGTCAACTGGCTCGGCGAAGATTGTAAACAGTCGGTTATTGGAACGTGCCACAGCCACGTGACTATAGGCTACGGCCGCTGGCGCGGCCTCCGCCAATAATAAGCAGCCACGTGACCTCCAGCCAATGGCCGCTGCGCGGCCTACGGCTGAGCTGACTAATCAGCCTGCGGCTGCTTAGTCAGTGTTAGGAAAAAAATACGGTCTTTATAATAAGGAGGGATATCTTGAGCTATATTGTAGAGAATACCTCCTAAGTAGTCAGAAACTAGCTAGCTCCAAACAGGCTGATTACAGCCAGTACAGATGTAGTTGATATGAATGCTAGATTGACCGAATACAATAAGAAGCTTTGTCCTTGTCATTGCTAGACCACCACCGCCGCCCAATTCAGTATAGGAATAATTGGTCTTGATAGGTAAGAACCGAGCATCTCTCATTGCGAATCGCTATACGAATCGCCCCTGGACACTCCTTGAATCATTGATAATCCATAGCTGTATCTAGAATAGACGTTGGAAGTCTCGCAGCTACAAGGAATCGAGATGAAAATGTGTGCCTCCAGGGATAAACATGTGGACTTGTTTATACCATAAGCAAATACTATCCGAATGATATCGAGCGCCTCCAGGGATAGACGTTTGGATTTGTCGGTTGAACAAGCACATACTATCGAAATGATACCGAGGGCCTCCCGGGATAGACATGTGATGAGTTCAAAGACCTGCCACGTGTTTCAAAGAATGGTCAAAAATAGGCCAGTATGCTCATTTAGCATCTTCCGAAGCTTCTGCAGCATTGTTTGTCGCGGCCGACGTTTGTTGGCTTTGAAGATGAGGAGGCGGGGGCCCCAGCGGGCTATAATTGTTTGAAGGACCACGATGTTGATGATGAGGATATTGCTGCGATGGGTGGGCTCCAGAGTTATATTGTGGCTGTTGTGGATATCCGCGGTGGGGGGCTTCCCCGGTGGTGTTAGCTGAATCATCCAACAGGATTGACTGAAACTAAAACCTACCATGACCACCAGGCTGCTGTGGTGCGTACACTGGTCCCTGCTGGCCTTGGTTCATGTACATCATTGGCTGCGGCGGTTGACCAGGCTGTGAGCCTTGATGCATCATCATTGGGGCGCCTCGACTAGGACTGGGATAGCCACTGTGGGGTTGAGGAGGAGGTCCACCGTGCTGCGGATATGCATAGGACGGGTTCGGAGAATACATTTGCATTTGAGGGTTGTAATGCCCAGTCATTCCTTGAGGAACCCCCATGTATGGACCACTGGAAGGTTGTTGAACCATCATGGGTGCACCCATTCCGTTTTGAGGATTGATGTATTGAGGTCCGCCGGGATATTGACGCATATGACCGGGCTGTTGGCCGCCGTAGAACTGAGGCACGGGTTGGCCGTAAGCCAACTGAGCATGTGGAGCCATAGGCGAAGGATAGGCATGTTGAAGTCTCGGTGATGGGAACATATGAGACGTCGATGCAGATAATTGCATGCGATGGGGGTCATCGAAATGAGAGCTTGGATGCTGCTGGTGAAGATGAGGAGGTCCATGGATAGGGCCTCCTGTAGCATGAAGAGTTGGTGTGTTTTGTTGAGTATTGAACGGATGTTGCGCAGGGTGAGGAATGTGTGAGTTTGACGCAGATCGGCTTTGGGGCGAAATCGATGGAGGCGTACTCTTGAACATGTCTTTGTATGTTTTTTCCTCGTTACCAGGAGCGACATCCCAGGTTGGTGCGGTTCGGTATGGTGGAGGAATTCCGCCATTGAAAGTGAAGTCTTTGTCCTTTTGCTCGGCTCCTTCTTTCTTCAAGCGCTCAATTGGGGAGCACTGATTCTTGAGAGACGGCCGTTCAGCCGCAGACATTGGCTTTTTGTTTCCGAAGAATGCTGACGGTGTACTGGCACGAGAGACTGAGCGTCCACGCGAGCTTAACTGTGGACTGGCAGCTGCTCCAGTGCTGCCCGCTCCGCCTGGCGTGAATGTGCTTGCAGCTGGATTGGGTTTGAACTCCATGGCCCGGACATTGAACTTAATGGAAGTAGGAGTCTGCAGTTGAGACTTGACCAGGTTGTCTCCAGAGGGCCCTGAAGGCGGAATTCGAGAATCGTGGATGGGGAGAGGAGTTGGAACTGTTCCAAGAGCGTTCTTTTGCTGCCGGAAATTATCTGCTAGGCGTGTGCTGAGGTTACCTCGACCACCATGGAAGGTCTGCGGTTGCACTCTACCCCCCATGCCAAAGTGAGGTCCTTGGGGAGGGTATGGCTGTCTGCCACGGTGGTGAGTTTGGCGGTCGGCTGGTGCGGAGGGAGGAATGCTTGCGGGAGCAGCCTCCGAACGAGGCGCCGTCGCGCGAGGGGTGGTGCTGCTGGGTTTCTGCTCTGTCACAGGCGCAGCTGGCGGTGATGCTGTCTTGGCAGCTGCCTTTTCATCAGCCTGACGTTGTGCACGCTCAATGATTTCCTCCTGCTTGCTTGGATCTTTTGCAAGTATGGGTACAAGATCTTTGGGTACAGGGGTAGCGAGTTTGAAGTTCTGCGAAAACTTCATGAGCTCATTGAGCTTGACAGTGCGGTCATGGGAAGCTTGATTGCGCCGACGTTCTTGCATCCTCATTTTCTCATTGTTTGCAAATTGTCGGAAATGGTCCAAAACCTCTGTTTCCACATTCGACGTCGCATTTTCGGCGGCTCCAGGGCGTTTGACTGGTGCGTTCGCCGTTGTTGACACAGGAGTCTTCTGATCAGAGACGGGAGCGATAGGCGCAGTGTTTTGCTTCTCAAGTGTGATGGTGGGCACGACTGCCGGCTTCACCTCTGATGCCGGCGCTGGTTTAGCTAGTTGAGCGGATATAATGGCCGGATCGGCTGCTGCAGCGGAGATCGCAGCCGGTTGTTGAGCGGCTTGCTGTCGTCGAGCTGGTGGGGTATATTTATTCGGCTGTCCCGTCTGTAAGGGCAAATAATTTGCGTCACGGCGGACTCCACTGTATCTCTCCTCTTCATCATGACCTTCGCCCTCAGGTGCATGGCCACGTTCTTCCCTCAAATGCGGGTTGTCCGTCGCAGTACCTTCAATCTCTCGAGCTATCCGAGCAGCTTCGGCTTGTTTCTTCTTGTATAATGGGTCATTGCGATTGATCTGAGTGGTGTAAATGTTCTCGTCATAACTGGTTGTCGCTCCGAAAAGACGCTCATTGGCTTCGAATTGATCCCACCCAGTTGTTCCTGAACCCTCCAAAGACATATCCACACTAGGGTCAGCAGCGCTGGGCTCCCAGCGTTGTAGATTCCTTTCGCGCAAAGCAAGATTTCCGGCAATGTCCGCGTCAGTGCGAATCGCGGTTTGAGGCCCTAAGGACGTCAAAGGTTAGTATGGTTCGGAGCTACGAGAGCAAAACGGCCTTACCATTCGTGTCCTTGGCGACCACTTCAGCGGTGGAGACATTATTCACGACGATATCGGTGATTTCGTCAACTTTGAATTTCATGCTATGATCGGGAGTCGTTCCAACGAAAGGAGTGGTAGTATCGCTCAGTCCATTGGCCTGAGTTTCAGTCGGAGTCACCCGTTGCACCATTTTGAGCAACACGGAGGTGTTATTGGGGTCGAGGGTGGATGACGAGAATATACCACAGTATTTCTCGCCGTTCTTGGTAGTGATGGTTGCTGAGAGACCCTGATTGTATGTTAGTAATGTATATCAATCGCAGCGAGGCTCGTTTAGTGACGTACGATAAAGCTTGTCATCAAAAAGACAAGTCGGCCATGAGCATTGTGTTCAGCGGTGTTGGCAGTAGGCTTCGGTGGTGGGGTGGACTTCGATGGAGCGTGGTTGCCGTTTGGTTGGGAGGAGGCTTTCTGGGTGATTGGATTTATACCCTGGGTCCAGGCTTTCTGGGAGCTGGAGCGTCTGTAATATAGTTAGTCATTGCAAGATACCATTACAATAATACAGTCACACTGTCAGAGGCAGTACAAAGAAAAAGAGTCAACGGCCAGTAATGGGAGGAAAAAAGTTGAGATGATCAGCTCAAATGATTTTTGTGTTGCGCTGTTCCCGTCTGCGGCACGAGCTATATCATGCCAGGGCGGTTGTTTGACAAGCAATCAACGGTTATCACGTACCTCTGAGCGCCATCACCAGGGCTTGCGGACTGTCGTCGATTGGCATCGGCACCTTTGAAGCTTGAGCTTGTTCTTAGAGATTGGCGGGCACCGGGGTTCTGCGACGAGCTCAAGTTATTGCCAGACGCCCGATTGGCAGCCGACACGGAGTTAGCGGTTGAAGCCATTGAAGAAGCTCGTTCTTGTGAGGACAAGCTTCGGGCGTGGAAAATTTGAGAAAATTTCCCACGTCGCCAAAGCTAGGGTAGACGGTAGGGAGAAGAGGCCACAACACATGCATACACCGCCCGCACGGTGGGAATGAGGCTGCCTCTTTTTTTTTTCTTCGGTTGGGAGATGGTGGGCAGAGGAGCGAGCGTACTTGTGTGTGTCGAAGTACGGGTACCCTTCAATCAGACGAAAGGTTAAAAGAAGGAAAAGGAAACGGAAATGCAAAGCTGCAGAAGGAAAGGGGAGAGAAGATTAATATTGGCTGGGCGGGTAGAGAGAGCTCAGATGGAGACAAAGCAGCAGCAGATGTCAAAGGGGAGAGTCGAAAGTGAGAGAGGCTGTTGCTTTTTGGGTTTTTGGGGATCCTCCCAGAGTGAGAGAGAGCGGAGCGACGCCGAATGGGGCTTAGCTCAGTTTTACCGGGAAGGAGCCACTGCTTAGCGTCAGATGTCTCTTCTTCTTCTTCTTCTTCTTCTTCTTCTGTGACACTTCAACATGTTCGATAATTGATTGATTGATTGATTGATTGATTGATTGATTTGTTCTATTATTCTATCTATCGCTGGCCGAGGTAGGAAGGCCATCCCTGGTAACAATTGACTCTTCGCACGGGAAACAAATTGGATTATTAGTAACCGAATGAGTTTCCGGTCGGATTGTTTGAATCTCTCAGTCCATCGCAGGCGTGACGCCATACCAGCGCTTATTGTTCTATTCTTTGACCTCGTTATCAGTGAGGGTCGGTCAGTCCAGTTCGGTGTGTGGCTCTGTGTTTGCCAATACTAGCTGGGCATCAATTGGCCTTCCGACTTGGGGTACAGTCTGGATTAGCGATTGAAACCTTGCATTAAATCTGCGTGATTATCGCGGAGAACCTCACTCAATCAGATATCTAGTATTTACTATTATCTACTATGGTATAGACTTACTAACAACTAGGCTGTCGCTAGCTATTGCTTAGCGTACTGTAGCCCGTAGTTGGGCCACAGCTACCCCAAGCATGGGCTATCAGGTCGCCTCGTTATCAATCACCCGGGTATGTCGTTCATACACACCATTCGCTACTTGCTCTATGATGCTATGCTGAAAGATGAGACTGGCCCTGACTCTATCAAAACTATAGGTATTCCTGACTCGACTACCAGAAGATGGAGGACCTACGTATTTACTATTCATGCGGGTTAGCCATCCGACGAAGAGATCCACCAATCACCATAGCGGATCAAACCCGGTCCAAGCCCCATTGAGGCTTGTACTGGGCGACTTCAAACTTGAAACATGTGTGGAGCCTCCCATAGTATATACTAATGTACGTTCGTAGCAATGTCCTTGAGACTCGGCCCAGAAGACGATAATTAGCCAGATGCTAGGATGAAAACAATGCCATAGTTAATCTGCAAATTGAATGCCAGTCATACATAGCACACAGAGAGGCAACAATGATTGGCGGGACGCCCTCGGAGTGGCTCCCCCAGCGCGTCAGACCCGTGACCCACACCTTCCCGCCCGACAGAGAAACAGCAGCCAGCCAGCCTCTTGCCAGGGGGGGGCGCCGGGCCACAAGAGCAAGCAACGACAGACCTCAAGTGTTAACTACTCTCCAGACCCGGTGGCCCTCTGACAAACTCATTCGTCTACAGACACACAGCACAGCCAGGGCTGTTTCAACTATCACCCGGTCGAGTCTCTTTCATTACAGCCAACCCACAGCACAGCGTCAGTCTTCTAGAAACCGAAACCGCACAGACGTGCATTGCACCAACGGTCTCAGTTTACGTCCATGCAGTCGTCACATTCCTTATCGCGTTCCACGCAACGACCTTCGAGGGCTGATTCTCCTTCGACTCTCGGTAGTAGCAACGGGGCCAGTATGGCGTCACAACCATCTGGTCCTCGGAGCTCGTCAGGGTCTGCCCAGTCTCATGCATCGCGGAGTGGCGTGGTAAGCTTATTTTCTTCGTTGCGATCCTCACACATTTTCATAACGCGGCCTCAATACTAATCCTAATCTCAATGCCTCAGCCCGGAAAGCAAATATCGCAAATCGAAGCAAGCGTCACACACCTCCTAGTCGCAACGAAACAACTACTCGAAACCTTAACCCAGTGGTCTCGACGAACCGCTACCGAAAACGAAGTATCGGACGTTTATGTACGCTTAGGATATGAATTCAACCTGGCTTGTCGCGCCTTCGGTGCCATTGGCGTGGACACATCAGATCTCGGCCCCGTGCCCGATCTACTGCGGACGATACTCGAAGATACCTTGAGTCAGGATGCATCGCCTCAAAGCTTGGACAGATACTTGCCTCGTATACGTGATATAATAATAAATCTCTTACACGGCCTGAAAAAGAAACAAGCTCGATTACGCTCGCGACAGCCCCGAGATGGCATGCCACCGCGACAAGCCAGTTTCGGTAGTCTGGCAGGAAGCGAGGCTGGTCCGTCACAATCTGATGAACCCGCACCTTCGTCGCCGCAAAAGCGACCTTCTTCCGCCCGCCGTTATGGAAGCAGTGGCTCCTTAGAGGACCAACCGCCAATACCGCGTGAAAACGCGGTTCCCGATCGAGAAGCGTCACGAAGGGATGTTGACAGAACCCTGACCTCGCCTCCTTCGAATTCATCAATGTCGACATCAGCACTTCAAGGGCAACAATCACAAAACGGCAAATCTACAGTACCTCCGTATTCGACTCCCCCACCACCTCCTCCACCTCCTCCGAAGCAAGATGATGCGTTGGGAGCTCTGCAAAGAAGTGGCGAATTGGAGCGACGTGCCTCGCGCAGATTTTCGGCTTATCAAATACAGAAGCATCTCGGAACATCCTCCAACGGTGTTCCTGTACTGCCCACGCAAACTACACCTATACCCAATAGAGGCCGGGACGTGAGAGAATCACTGAATGCCGTCCGATTACGCGGGTCTTATCATGGTAGGCAAAAATCGGCAAGTCGTCAGGAGTCGTCGCCGAGTAGGACAACGTATCAGCGTTCCACTTCAATTATTCCCGAAGATGGCGAATCAAATCGACCGAAACCGCAAGTCGTTCCTGTCAGCGAGTTACCCGCCAATGACGACAGTCCTGTGTCCAAAACTCCAACAGACAAACTTCGATCTGCGGTTGAAATAGATGGTCCCGATGTTTCTACGCCCGACGGTTCAATCTGGTTTCCTCAACCTGGCCAAGGCCTTCCTGTCGCCAATGACATTGAGCCCACGAAGACTCAGCCCATCGATGCCGTCCCAAGGACGCCCAAGGCTCAAGAACCCCCCATCACGCTTGGCACGCCCCCTCAAGTCCAGCAATTTATACCAGAACAGTCTCCTTCTCCAGGCAAGGAGCTTACCTTGTTCTTGCAATATAAGAGTAAAATCAAGAAATATGTTATTCCCGAAGGATCCACGGGCCTTACAATCGGGCGTCTTCAGCTCGCATTCATTGAGAAATTTGCATGGAACACACAGCAAAATGGTGTCGATCTTCCCGAGATATATATTCAAGATCCCGTATCTGGAGTGCGGCATGAGCTTGAGGATTTAAGTGATGTCAAAGATCGGTCGGTTCTCGTGCTCAATGTCGAAGTTCTTGATGAAGTAAAACGACACTTTGACGACGGTATTGGAAGCATCCGTCGCTTGATAGAAGGCGTCAAGAGTACAATTGACGGTCAGGAGACTGCAATGCAGCGCGTCTCAGAGAGGCAACTGGATGCTGCCAAAGAAATGGCACGCCTAGCGGCCACACCACAAATCACACTTCCACCAAATGCAGATATTGCCAGGAAAGTACAGTCGCCTGTGCCTTACGATGGTAGTCGGGTTGCTGAAATTCAGAGCCTGCGGCGTGACATTGCTGTTTTGCGTCAAACATATTCCAACTTCTCATCTGATATTGCGGCCTCTATGAGCAAGATTCGCGCCAAAGCAAGTGGCGTCAAAACTGCTGCGGCTGCTGTTACCACGCCAACATTTGAAGGTGATGCAGGACGTGCCCGTATCAATTCTGGAAAGAAAGAACTTGGGGACGAATCAGAAAGACTCGTTGGTCGGGTTGATGACCTTCAAGACCTCGTCGAAGATCTACGGAAGGACGTTGTCCAACGTGGAGTGCGCCCACTTCCTCGTCAGCTGGAGGCTGTTAGCAAAGATATAAGTACCGTTACCAAGGAGGTCAAGAAGATGCAAGACTTCCTCAAGCGCGAGAAGCCGATCTGGACCAAGATTTGGGAGAAGGAGCTACAGCTCGTTTGTGAGGAGCGTGACCAGCTTACCATGCAGGAGGACCTGGCTGCCGATCTAGAGGATGACTTGGAGAAAGCCGCTCAGACATTTGCTCTCGTTGAACAGGCCACCCGACAGCAAAATGTGCAAACTCCAGACGGCGGCCCTGTCCTGCGTAGTACATCTCGCACTCTAGCCATCGACCAGGGAGTGGACCCCATCAAGGCAAAGGACGGCGTTCTTGGTGAAGTCCGTGCTCTCCAACCTAACCACGAGTCTCGACTCGAGGCTATTGAGCGCGCAGAAAAGGCCCGCCAGAAGGAACTAGAGTCTCGGCGCGTGGGTCTTTTCCAGAAAGAGTTAGGGTCATTTGTTGAAGAAGGGAAGTTGAAGAAGAGCGGCGGGTTCGAGGAGACGGAGCGCTTGCGTCGGGCAAAGGATGAGCGTATACGAAAAGAAGTATGGGAACGTCAACAAGGTCGGGCTGCGGCGATGGATGAAGCGGAAAAGACGGCGCCTGATGCGACCTCGCCGGAAGAAGAAAAGGGAACCGATGAATCTCCTGAAGGCGAGTCAGGATCTGTCCCAGAGGAGTCCTCATCGCCACCTGCTGCCGAAAATCCATCAGAAACCTCAACGCCGAACGAGCTGGAGAACGCTACAGAAGAAGAACCCCCAGCTGAGCCCAACGCTATGTAGGCGAGCAGTATGTCCAGGATGAAACTACCGCATCTCTCCCGTCTGATATGACCTTTTGGGTTCTATCATTTTTTTTCTATACAAACTGGCTTCTCTATCTTTATTATATATTCACGGGTCATGACTCTTTATGGCCGATGTTTATTATACTTATTTCTTTGTCTCTTTTACTGCTTCCTTGAGATGTGGAATTCTTATGAAGTTTCGAGGATACCCATGAACGTGATTGATCTTTTAGCCTTTGTTTGATTTAGGTGCATTATAATATTCGTCTATCTGTTTATGAGTTGTCTGTACGTAGGATGGAAAGTCCGATAAGATAAGATTAGCTGCGTAGCAACAAGAGGTCCGTGCACCGGCTTTATTTACTTTTATCCAACTCCAGCCATACTACGGATGCAACTCATGACCAACGATCGAATAACGAATGATGATATATTGATACAATGATCCGTTGATATACATTTCTGTTTATAAGGTCAATATGTGGCCTACGTCTCCGTACGTACTGTACGGTGCTGCAGTGCTGTTCGCATCCATAGCGGCGTCAACAGCATCATCATCATCCGGAATCAATAACACTGACATCAATCAATATGGCGGACAAGTACCATCCGTGGTCCGGAAGATGACTGATAATGAAGGCGAAAAATTCTATTTTGATTACTGGAGCTGGGATGATCCGTTCTTGTCGTCCGCCTCGAAGAGAGAGGTCGTCAACACATCAACACCTGAATTGGTGGAGCCTCAGCCGGCAATTATGCTGCATACCAGCACTGATGCGGACTCGTTATTATCGGCTGATGGAAACCGAGATTATGCAAGATCTGCGAGGAGGGCTTTATTCATGCTTTTAGGGCGAGATTTCAAGTGTCCCACGGATACGTTTAGTTGTACCTCAATCGGGCAACCTGGTAGCTGCTGCGGAGACGGCGCTACGTGCGTTATTGTGCAGGATACTGGTTTGGGAGTTGTCGGTTGCTGTCCTGCAGGGGAGACATGTGGTGATACCGTGAGTTCGTGTGGATCAGGTTACTCGAGTTGTTCGAGTAGTCTGGGAGGCGGTTGTTGTATCCCGGGATATACTTGTGTGACTGGTGGATGTTAGTAACCAGCGTCTTTCTCATACGAGGTTGGATGAGCTAATAAGTAAAAACTAGGCGCATTTGTGTCTACATATACGGTGACGAGACAGTCGACGACTTTCATTTCGTCTTCCACGGTGTCTACAGTACCGACAGTACCGACTTCAGTGTCG
This sequence comes from Talaromyces thailandensis, assembly GCA_019828575.1. Taxonomy (NCBI): domain Eukaryota; kingdom Fungi; phylum Ascomycota; class Eurotiomycetes; order Eurotiales; family Trichocomaceae; genus Talaromyces; species Talaromyces thailandensis. The sequence continues at coordinate 105,048 of JACVQZ010000038.1, read as the reverse complement.
ACTACTTCATCTTCTACTCACACAACGACAAGCACCAGCACGACATCTTCTACTCCCTCACCCACCTCAACAGAGACATCCAGCACCATCTCCCCTGCGGCCCCCGTCCGACCTACAACCAGTTCCCAAACCACCATAACAAGCAGCTCCACCTCAGCATCCAGCACCACAGTCTCAACCTGTCCTACAGGTTTCTACGCCTGCTCCGCCGTCTACGAGGGCGGATGCTGCCGTACAGGCCGCAATTGCGACACGACTTCTTGCCCGGCGACATCGTCCACGACACTTATCAACACGGATGGCGTTACTATTGCCGTTCCGACGGGTAGTGCTGCAACAACTGCTACTGAAAGTAGCGGTTCGTGTGCCACAGGATGGTTTAGTTGTGCTGCTTCGGCCGGGGGTGGATGTTGTCCTAGTGGGTATGTCTGTGGTAGTAGCTGTACAGCGTCGAGTTCGGGGACTGCCACGGCGACGGTTGTCAAGGAGCAGCCTGGTGTAGGGGGGAGGTATGTTGTTGATATGTATTTTGGCGGAGTTATGGCCGGGTTGGTAATGGTTTGTCTCTATTTTGGGCTTTGATGTTCTGATGTGATCATGTACAGAGTATGTATATAGGTAGCTATGATATCAACATGAAATGACCGTACTTCATGTAAATAATACAATAAATGGCATCAATGCTGCTTCAGTATGGGTTAGGGTTAATGGCTGTCCGCCGGTGAGCAACATTGAAACGTCGGCTAAATGCGAGTCCCCAACGTCTCCACATTCTGTCCTCTCCACATTCGCCGAAAACGCCGACTCCATTACTTCTTCTCCGCCCGCTCTCTCGTCTTTATTTATTTCTGTGATTGCTCGTGTGATTCCTCATCCTTGGATAAGGCGTTCTCAGATGTAAGTTGCAAACATTCCGACCTGTCAGACTCACGTAGTCCACCTTCATTGCATTGCCGGGCTTCAAGTTGACTTCGCGTTCAAACAGTATCGACTATCGCGACTTTCGGATAACAACCTCAGTCAACACAGCCCACCATGTCGTCCCCCGAGAAGCCTCTCCCCTTTGCGTACCAATTCGCCGCCGGTGCGATTGCGGGCGTTTCTGAGGTGAGCTTCCCCATTCAATAAAGACATGCTACTGTGCGCGACGTACGGATTACTAATGATCTCTGCTTAGATTCTTGTCATGTACTTCTTCCGAAATCCTTCTCTGCTCGTTCGTGACGGGACAATTGATTGACATAATACGCTAGGTACCCATTGGATGTCGTCAAGACGAGAATGTATGTTTACACTCAATGGATGGAATGTGTGGTCCCGGCTAACTTGGTGTAGTCAACTCCAGTCCGGTGCTGGTACCGGCGAGGAGGCTTATACGAGCATGTTGGATTGCTTCCGCAAGATCGTCCGCAATGAAGGGTATGCCGCTCGTCTCTTTGAATGTTAGCAGATACTCATTTCTAAAGCGCATCTCGTTTGTACCGTGGTATCACCGCCCCCATCTTGATGGAGGCTCCCAAGCGTGCCACCAAGTTCGCCGCCAACGACAGCTGGGGCGCATTTTACCGCAATCTCTTCGGCGTCGAAAAGCCCACTCAATCCCTGGCCGTTCTCACCGGCGCCACAGCCGGAGCCACGGAGTCCTTCGTCGTCGTTCCCTTTGAGCTCGTCAAGATTCGTCTCCAGGACAAGGCGCAGGCACATAAATACAACGGCATGATTGACGTCGTCACCAAGATCGTCAAGGAAGAAGGTCCCCTCGCCATGTACAACGGTCTCGAGGCCACGCTCTGGCGCCACATCCTCTGGAATGCCGGCTATTTCGGCTGCATTTTCCAAGTCCGCCAACAACTCCCCAAGCCAGAACCGGGCAACAAGAGCCAACAAGTCATGACTGATATGATTGCCGGTGCCATCGGTGGTACGGCAGGTACCGTCCTCAACACACCCATGGATGTCGTCAAGTCGCGTATTCAGAACAGCCCCAAGATTGCCGGTTCCGTGCCCAAGTACAACTGGGCCTGGCCCGCTGTTGCGACTGTTGCGCGCGAGGAGGGATTCGGTGCTTTGTATAAGGGTTTCCTGCCCAAGGTACTTCGTTTGGGTCCCGGTGGTGGTATTCTTTTGGTTGTGTTTACTGGTGTTATGGACTTTTTCCGCACTTTGCGCGCGGAGTGAGGAGGTCTTGAACTGAATTAAGGTCCGAAAAGCAATCCGATCGGTACGATAGAAGGATATCCTGAAGAATGAACGGAGGGCCCTTGATACCCCTAAACTAGAGTCCGGCTGGAAGGAGAAAAATCACCCATTGGGAAAGGAGAACAGAAGAAAGGCATCCATAAACATTGGTCGACATCCCCATGTTTGGTATTTCATCATTGCTAGTTATTGTGAATATTGTACAATTGTTTCTAAGCTGGAGTCGTCCTCCCTTTGCTTTCTTCATTATGTACTTGTTTCTTCCTAGATAGTCATCTCAATAGAGTCAGAATCTGATCGTTCCCTAGTAGAGATGAGCGTTTTGATTCCTCTCATCTTCAATAAAAATTCCCCTGTGAGAGTGGTAAACCTATCAACAAGTTAGCATGCTACACCAACGATATGTATTTATAATGCCATGAACGAATCTCAATCTCTCTCGACTCCTCAGGTCTTTTCAGTTTATTATTTGAACAGCATGTCTCATACCATCTCCAAACCAGAGAGCAAGAAAGAGAAAATAAAAGAACGGTCATAATCTCGCGGTGCCATTCTCACAGATTATAATCGAGCAGAACAAGACAAACCAGACACAACAAGTAGGAACAGGGAGGGAGAAAAAGGGATGTCTGCCGAAGCCATTGATTTGTTCTTCCACTCTGCGAAAGAGACGGAAAGCCCCCATGGTAGCGAAGCGGGTAAACAAACCCCAAAATGCGGCAGGGAGTGACACCTTGCGGAGTCGCTTCGCTGACTTGCTGTGCATACGTCCAGAGGATGTCCAAGTAGCTTTCATGGAGATGAAGCAAGTACTCGAATAACACCACTGTTGCATACCAATGGTATTTGGCTGTCCTCTGATGTGTCTGTTCTGCTTGTTTTGCTGGTAACCCGGGAATAGCCCCTTCGAGGTATGATGTTCTCTTTTCTTCTTGCTCGTCTGGTTTGTTGGAGGGATGTTGATGATCTGACCTTTTACCAAGTTCGCATCACTGGAGGGAGGATGATGAATCAATGGGCAGTAACTATGACAAAGGACTTACCGGGTGACAGCTATATCAAGCTGTATGAACGATAGAATAGATGTTGTTGGGAGAAGAAAGAGAGATGAAATCGAAGAGGAAGGTGACGAAGGTGGATTGATGGCGATAATAAAGCTAGTCCCGAAAAGGACAAGTCGAGAGCGGGCTTCAGACCCCACCGCGGCAGGCGCTAGACCCAATCGGCGATAAGCGTCCATAACTTATTTGTTAGCTACATCGAGGGGCCATCTTGCTATCTGTCTTTGTGCCTTGAGCTGTTGCTCGTGTTTGTTCCTTCCGGCATTCACTGCACCTTTTCAAAAGTCACTGTCAGTGCCTGCGGCGAAGGAAATCAAGAGCTAGGCACATTGCGACAGTATGGGAGCACTGATACGCGCCATTTGCTCCGTCCCCTGATACTCCTCGGCCACTCGCGACAACCGACCATTACACACGGGCGAACTTGATCCTACCAACCATTGAGAACTGAATATATTATGGACTTCCTCAAGTCCGCCGTTGCGTCGGCGATTTCGAAAGGAAGTTCACTTCCCTTCTCGCTCGGAGACCGTGTTGATTCGAACGAGTCGTTATGGACACTACACAATGCGACCAAGCGGGTGCGCGCTCATTTCTCTGTTCCTCTATGTCTTCTTATTATTTGCTCCAAGACTAATCATGAGCGCAAATAACAGGATGATGGCTCCAATTGCAGCGTCTTCACCTTTGACGTCAACGCAAACAAATCCCGCCTTCCCCTCGCCAAGAATGCGATGCGCAAGTTCAGAACGTTAAGACACCCCGGCGTATTAAAGGTTCTGGATACGATTGAAGTGAGACTCCTTCGATTCGAGCATATCAAGAATATACGCAACTTACACTGCTTTAGACGGAATCGCATATTTATATCGTTACGGAAAGAGTGGCGCCTCTTTCCTGGGCGGTAAAGCGCAAGAGTATCACCGAGGAAACGGCAAAATGGGGTCTATATACTGTAGCTGTGAGTCAACGGCCCAAATCCGTCCGAAGGTTAGGTCTAATATATCGTTTCGAATAGTCGACACTCAAGTTCATCAACGCAGACGCCTCTTCGGTGCACGGTGCGATTCGAGTATCGTCTATATTTACAAGTGAAAGTGGAGAATGGAGACTAGGAGGATTCGATATATTGAGTTCCATGAACGATGACGATGCAGTCATTTATGTACGTTGGATGAGTCCCGCTGGATTGAAGTACTGCTGACGAAAAATGCTATAAGACATACGGCAGTCTAGTTCCCGATTCTGCGCGCTACGCGCCACCTGAAATTAACAAAGGAGGATGGGAGATTATCAAGCGGAATCCGTTGGCTGCGGTGGACTCTTACGGATTGGGAATACTAGTATATGAAGTCTTCAATGGCAGCTTCACAGGCCCTGACCAGGTCGGAAAGACGACCAATATACCACCAAGCATGCACCAAAGCTATCGAAGACTGAGCGCTGCCAATCCTAAACTGAGATTGAGTGCTGCCAGTTTCGTTGAACAAGGAAAGAAGATTGGCGGTTTCTTTGAGACGCCTCTGATTCGGTTGACCGACGATATTGAGAGTTTGGGACTGAAAAACGATGAGGAGCGAGAGGAATTTCTCAAGTGAGTGCACATTGCCACGCCTAATGAACGACACTAACATATTTAGTGAACTCGATTCCATATCTGAAGACTTCCCTGAAGATTTCTTCAAGATGAAGATTTTGCCCGAACTATTGAAGTCAGTGGAGTTTGGCGGCGGCGGTCCTAAAGCGCTCACGGCCGTAGTCAAAATAGGAACAAAACTCACAGATGATGAATATTCATCTCGACTGACTCCTGTCATTGTTCGATTGTTTGCAAACCCCGACCGGGCTATTAGAGTCAGCTTGCTGGACAATCTCCCCTTGATGATTGATCGTCTACCACAGAAGCTTGTTACTGACAAGATCTTTCCACAAATGGTAAGTAAATCCTATATGAAAGTCCCCGATATCGAATGCTCACGTCGATAGACTTCTGGATTCACCGATGTTGCACCCGTTGTACGAGAGCAAACCGTCAAGGCAGTCTTGACAGTCATTGGAAAGTTGTCCGATAGGGTGATCAACGGCGAATTGCTCCGATTTTTGGCTCGTACTGCAAACGACGAACAGCCTGGAATCCGAACAAACACAACGATTTGTTTAGGAAAGATTGCAAAGAATCTTTCGCCAGGTGTAAGTTGGTCTCTCGGCCTCTTGTACACTGTACTGATTGCCATACAGACAAGATCAAAGGTGCTCATAGCAGCATTTTCGCGCTCAGTCCGTGATCCTTTCGTGCACGCCCGAAATGCAGGATTACTGGCTTTTGGAGCAACGATAGACTCGTTTTCAGAGGACGATTGCGCAAGCAAGATTATGCCAGCCTTGTGTCCTGCATTACTCGATAAAGAAAAGTAAGCGTCAAGCAAGACTAAGCTGGATAATTTCTAACACGAAACAGACTTGTTCGAGACCAAGCAAACAAAACCCTCGATTTATACCTACAACGTGTACGAAAGCATGGCAGTACTTTGGCTGACACAGTTCTACCACCACCGAATGCGGTCGACCCAGCTGCACAGAACAATCCTAATGCTGCACGAATTGGAACTTCTAATGATACGTCATGGGCCGGATGGGCCATCTCTTCATTTACCAACAAATTAACCGCCGCAAAGGGCGAGATAGAACCTACCAGCGCCAATGGCGCACCTGCTGTCGCTGAGCTGGCTCGACCATCTTCCGTACCTCAACCTACAACGACTCCTTCCATGGCTGGACCGATGAAAACTGCAGCTTCAAAATTACATATTGAGGCTCCCGCATTAGTACGAGCAGCTTCAGACACGGCTGCCCAAACAACAATAGACACACTAGAACCACTAGACGATGACGACTGGGGCGCCGACGCCTGGGACCAAGGCGACGAGGCCGCAACAAAAGTCGATGAGGACCAATTCTTCGATGCTGGCAGCAGTCCAGCTCCGACGTCGCCAGCTACCGCATCTGTTTCGGCAGTACCATACGATGACGGTGGTGAACCGGATTTTGCAGGTTGGCTAGCAGCACAGTCGAAAGCAAAGACGAAGAAACCGTTGCCGAAGGGATTGAATAGTACCAAGGCAAGTGCGGCGAAACAGACTCTTCCCGTTCGTTCGGCGCCTGTTTCACGGGCAGCGTCGTCACGGCCGTCTCCTAAACCCGCGAAGATTATTGATACCAAGCCTAAAGATGAAGGTGAAGAAGACGGCTGGGGAGATGCGTGGTAGGAGGCTCTGTTTGTGTGATGGTGTTCTCGTACATATATTATGGAAGCTGGAATACATCCATCCACTCTGTTTGATCGAATCACTAGTTGTACTTTCGACCGATAAGTCAATGTCAATGCCGACCCCCATATATCCACTAGATCAATGGAGTTCCTAATACTATGGTACTACTACGTGGGCCTTTGATAATTTGATTGGCTAGATAATTTCTCGATACGCATTAGCGAATCATGTCAACGTCTCAACTCTCAGGTTGTTCAGCTGCACAAATTCGGCGTAGTTCTGGACCGAACGCTGGCACTAATCCTCGAACGTTTAGGGCTGACCTGGCTGAGGCGGTAAGTTAGGCCGGGGATACCGCGTCGCAGATTATTAAATTCATCACAGGCTCCGACATTTTACATTGTCATCACCCATTGCTCATTTGTTCACTCTTCGTTCTGGTCTAGACGCCGACTGAGAAGCCCCAGACGATCTCTGCGGCAGTGCCGCCAAGCCAGGGACACCACTTGCAGCAATTCGGCTGTGCTGAAAGGCATCCGGATATGCTTGATCATTAAAGTGTCAATCGACCCCAGTTGATGTGATTTGGTTTCTACTTCAAGAAACCATCGGTCTACTAAATCAAAATGGATCCTGATCATCCACATGAAGCTCCTCCTCCCTATTCCGCAGTTGACCCTATGCAACTGCAGGAACGGGTCGATGATGGACATCATGAGAATCCATCCGCTTCCCCATTAGAGGCCAGTGTAGCTTCTCTAAGCATTCATTCTCCATCGCCAACATCTCCAACTGTTGCTCCATCAACAGAGACACCAGACACTTCCGTCACAGCCTCCGGGCTACTATCCGAACATTCCGCGCCAACAGTCCCTGCTCATTTCGCCTCTGCGGCAGGCTACTTCGCTGAACGTTTTCAGCCTGTCTCAACAGCGGGAGACGTCAAACGAGAACTACTCATCCACCACATGACAATCTACACCCGTAGCCATGGCAAAGACTTCCCCCGCAGACCACGCTGCTGGAACTCTCGAGCCAGCGAAATCACCCAGCATGACTGGGACACATTTTTGAACTTCTTGTTCCCTTCTCACCTCAACCCAGCAGCGTCATCGAACAGACTGCATCGGCAGATACGTGCTGAAATTGAGCGGGATCGCAAAGATCGTGCTCAAGAAACGGATGACCAGCGCTCAGCCCGTATCAAGGAAGTGATTACCGAGTGGAACGATCACTTCTTTGCAACTCGTGGACTCCACATCACATGGACATACGTAGCAGATTTAGAAGAAGGCCCGCCCTCGTCTCTGTGTCCGAATTGTTATCCACAAGCAATTAATGTCTCTCGACGCCGTGGACTTGGCCGTCACGACTCGACGAACGCCCCGATTCCAGTATCTACCGAGACGCAGCAGCCACGTCCCAAGCAGACCATAAAACGAAGACCGGTCCCACAGAATAGCTGGGCCTCGGACTCGTCACAGACATCAAGTGCCGGGACTGAGCTTTCGAGAACCCCCGCCGTCGTACCCAGGGGATTCCTAGGTCAAGGAAGGAACCAAGCTCGAATGGTATATCCCGACGGCTATCAATCGTCTGCTTCGTGGAAAGCACATCCCGTGGCTTGGGCCGCGCAGATGACTTCCGTAGCACAGCAATATGCGGCCAAGATCAGTAATCAAGCTCAAGAATACGGAAGAGCCGTGGAAGAAAGCGCATTGGCACGGTCACGACAGGTGGAAATGTACAGTAAGAAAGTAGAGCAGGATGCATTGGCGCGCGCAAGACAAATTGAAGCCATGACAATGGCAAAAGGGCAGAAGATTGAACAGGCCGGAGACCGGATCGCCAGTTGGGCGTCTAACATGGGGAAACGTGCCGTCAATCCGCGTCCTGGTCCAATGCCAACTGATCATTCGTACGAGCAATCAACATACGACTTTACCTATAAAAATCTGGTCCGACAACAACAACAGCCACGTTCCCGACGCCAATCTGTGGCTTCCGATACATCGATCTCGTCCGTCTCGTCTATCGACACTGTCTCGTCAGTATCGGACTTGGAACCAGATGACCTCGCATCCATCCGAGCGCAACTTTCAACTCTAGATGACTACCACCACCATGAACTCTACGACGCCGCGATCTCCCTTCGCAGTCAACTCGAAGCCATGAAAAAGTCCCGCTGCACCAGTCGCATCAGGTCGACCCATCACCGACCCTGGAGACGATGGGAATCTCCCGAAGAATCAGCCAACCGGGAGCAGCGACGGGTGGCCATGAAGCAAGAATCCAAGCTTCTACGAGAAAAGTTCAATGAGATTGAACGTCGCGCAAAACGGGAAGTTCGTGATCTGCAGAAAGCGAGACGGGATATGAAAAAGAGGCAGCGATTGCAGACCAGTAATTCGTTGATGTCTGAACATCCGCTACAAGCCGAGCCACAGCGACCTCGTGGTATGCCCGATAGGACGGTGTCGGATACAAATACCGACTTGTACAAGGAGGTTCAAATGGGTCCGCCACAATTATTGGATCGTACGATTAGTGAGCCTATTCAACAGGTCATTAGTCAAAACAGCATTCCACCACCATCTCCGTCTATTACATCTTCAACAACAAGCACATCAACCACACCCGCTACCGCTGCTGTAAACCCGCATGAGGCAGCAAAAGCATGGACCGAAGCTCAACGCCTGCGAGTAAAAGAGATCCAAAAGGCAAACAAAGAGCGCATCAAGGAGATCCAGAAATCGTACAAGGAACATGAAAAGCAGCAACGGAAAGCGATGAAGAAGTTGTCGAAACAGAAACATACGGCGAGTACTTTCAGTGGAGTTTATTCGTCGTCGACGGCGAGTTTGGAGACGGGGACTGCTAGGATGGGGCTGGGGCAAGATACTGGCAAAGAGTCTGATGATGTTGCGATACAGCCACCATCGAGGACTGGAACTGAAAGGTCTGTAAGAGAGACTCCTAGTCAAGAGAGAGGTCCAGCCGAAGCTGCTGGTACGTTTATAGCGGAGTTGGATGATACATCGATTGAGAGGAAGTAGCCATGGAATTCATTGATTCATTGAGCTTTAGAACTTGTCTCTAGACAAACTTTTACTAGCGAATATAAGCGTGATCCATCATTCATATCCCGCACTCATGTCTATAAGCTTCAAAAAATAACCCACAAGAGGAGAACTCGCTTTTATAAAATGCCCGGCCGACTAAACAAATCATCGACCCCCCGCCTCATTCCTCTCCACCAAATCTCCCACGCCCAAACCCCTGCCAACCTTGACCCGGATCTTCTTCTCCTTCTCCTTTGCGCCGAGATCACCCACAGCCTCGCCCTCGTCGGCGTTTTCATCCCCTTCTTCAGCAGCCGTCTTTTTCTCTTCGGCCGTATCTTCAGACCAATCGAGCCACAACGGCGTGAGATCGTGACGCATGGCGTACGCATCCTCGTCGTCGGCGTAGTATTTGCTTTCGATCTTCTCTACTTCGAAGCCCAGGGTGTCTCTGTATAAGCGCAGGGCGGCTGTGTTGGATACTCGCACGTGCAGAGAGACGTAATGTGCGCGGTGAGATTCGGCCATTGCCCGTTCTACCGAATCCATATTAGTAAAATGTACATAGACAAAAACAAAAGGCAAAAGACATACGACTCATCCTCATCAGCCTCTCAGCAATGCCCAACCGTCTATGCGTCCTCATCACACTCAAACTCGTAATATGGCCATGCGCAACGCCGTCGGACGGCTCCTCCTCCATTTTCGCAAGCACATAACCCACGACTTTCGGGTAATCATGGTCGATCCCCCCGGATCGGCCCGTTTTGGAAGTCCGCGAGCGCACGACGGCGACGAAGCTGAGTTGCGGCCAGGTCAGGGCGTGGTAGAGGTAGTATTTGAGAAAGTAGTTTTCGGGTAGGTTGGTGATGTTGCATGTCTGTACGGCGGGGAGGAGGTTCATGTACGAGGGGAAGGAGGAGAGCGGGAGGATGTCGACCATTTTGGCTGTTTGAAGCGGCGATGTATGTCAATTGATTTGCAAGGTCGGTCTCTCGCGCAATGGTTTGTCTTTTGTGGCAGGAAGGTCGTCGCTGAAGGTCGTCGCTGATCAGGTCGAGGTGTTTTGGCTGATGAAGATGAGGGACCGTTTGATGTGGGTCCGCTTACTACTCTGGCTTAGCTTGACTTTCCTCTACCTACTACCTAGGTACATAAGTCTACATTCTACAACAACCATCGACTGATCAACTGTCTTTCTACATATGTCAACCTTTCAACTGGATAGAATTGACGGAAGCCGTCTTGAAAACAACTCCAAAATCATGTCTCGGGTCAGGCTGACAGCTGCTTGACCATTTGAACTCGCCAGCTACAAAATCATCCAACAACCAACATGAAGTTACGAGTACCGTATAGCTGGATTTTCGTTCTGTATGCAGGAATCCGTCTGTCTGAACCTCTCGCAAGGAGTTCGTTGCGGTTGTCATGAAATCCGATGCCTTAGTCTTCACCCTTCATGATAAATCAGTTCATGGGCAGGCAGCTCGGAGGGTGGCCCAACATCGGAGGATCGAAAACCAAGCGGATGATCAGGAATTATACGGATGGTGGCAGCTTTGACAAATCATGAAATAGTGCTTATTCTTTGGATGAAGTATATATACCTCTCTGCAGTCCTTGAAGTACGCAGCCAGAGCAACCGAATCAATACAATCAATAACAAATCTCTCCTCTCCTTAGTCTACTCTCCCTGATCTTTTCTTCGTGCATTCTTCTTTCCAGTAATGGATCTCCTATCCCGAGCCAACGACGCTCTAAACGTCAATCCACCCACCGGCGTGGCAGAAGCCCTCTCCGAACACGGCTCCGACTGGCTCTGGGCCGTCACTGCAATCTACATCCTCGCTTTCGTGCGTGCCAACCCCTCTCATCCAAGCAAAAGCTAACTCCATCAAGTTCGGAACATTGATCCCCTGCTTTACCACCCCCGAAAGTGACCGCGTCTTCCACTACCTCCTCACAATGTCCCTCCTCGTCGGCTCAGTAACCTACTTCGCGCAGGCCTCTGACCTGGGCTGGATCGCATTACAGGACGTCACGCACGACACAACACGACAAATCTTTTACGCACGGTACATCAACTGGACCGTCCTTTTCCCTGCGCTCGCGTTGGCGCTGGGCCTGTTGTCGGGTATATCGTGGACGACTATCATCCTCAACATATTCTGCGCCTGGTTCTGGGTACTTAACTATCTAGTCGCTGCCCTTGTGAGCACAGAGTATAAATGGGGATTCTTCGCTTTCGGCACTTTTGCATATATCATTCTGGCGATGAGCACGCTCAACGAAAGCCGCGAGGCGGCCGAGCGCTTGGGCATAGCGCGCGATTACATGACTCTGTCGTTGTTCGTAAACGGGCTATGGATCTTGTATCCCATTGCATTTGGTCTGTCTGACGGCGGGAATGTGATTCATGTTACGGGTGGATTTGTCTTTTTTGGGGTCTTGGATGTCCTTCTAGGTCCGGTGGTGTGTGGGTTGTTTGTTTTTATGACGAGGAAGTGGGATTATAAGAAGTTGAATTTGGCGTTTAGTGAGGCTAGGCATCCGGTGGCTGAGAGCCGTAAGGAGCCTGCTTTGGCTGAAGGTGCAACGAATGAGGCCTAGTCTGGTTCGTGTTTAGACAGAGTTGAAGAGGGATAGATGTTGAGAACGTTGAAATATAGCTGGAGAAGCTTGCAGGTAGGGTGGAAAGAATCATAATAGGGAGTATGTAGCTGTAATAGTCAATAGAGTTTTATATTATTTATTAATGTTTATTTTCATAACCACATAACCACCTGATGTACAACAACGCCTAAAACCATGCCGCGGACTCCCTTTGAAGCAAGAACCCCGCAGGATTACCCTATCAAAAAGAAAAGAGAAGCACCAACACACATCACGTACATCCAGCTTTGAACTGGAGTATTCAGTCTAAAAGCGCCCGAAGTCGTCGATCCACAACAATGACCATTGTAAGTCACATTGTTCATATCAGCAGCAACCTCAAACACCGACCCTGGAGAACTGCCGTCGTTATAATAATCGACCAGCAAAAAGTTCGGAGGTCTGCCCCAGGTCGCTATACAAACATATCAGCATCATGTCTCCCGCTGGAGAAAACGGAGGACTTACCCGTGCAGTTTTCAGCCATCAGCCCCAAACTGCGATACCCAGATACGCCGTTGGTCTCGTTCAAGACAGCCGTGTTGGGAATCAGAATATCAAATCCCGAAAAGGAGATTTCCACGTTCAGATTGTGGTTGGCCATGTACATGATCGATCTGGCACTCTCATCCGACAGATTCGGCGGTCTCTGCACCGTACAAGGGAAAGCCGGATCTGTCGGCGAAAACGGCGTTTCCCACATTTGCGTAAACTCATCCAATATATAAGGAACCTCGGTTTGGTTTGCATTATAGTCCATAAAGACGATAGCCCTCTTTTGCATGAGAATCAGCTCAGACAAGACCGGCCAATCGTCCAGTGCCATGGGGATCTTGGGTGGTTGATAGGCATATTTCGAGAGCCCAGAGTTGACGATTGAGTCTGTAAAGTTGCCCACGCCGACAAGGTCGTAGTTCCCCATTAGGATGGTAATGACTTCGTAAGGGTTGTTGTTCAGCCAGTTGGTGACGGTTGTGAGATAGTCTTGCAATGTGCCCGCATTTAGTAGATCGCAGGACGTATGGCACAGATATAGTGTATCGTTCTGGAGGTGGACCTGAAATTGCAACATGCGGATTCCGTCGTTGAGCTGGGTGGTCACCGAATATTGCTGATTCGAAGCGATGTTGCCCTTTCTGTCAAAGGGGCTGTTATGTGCCGCGACGTAGGTGATGTTTGAGTAATTGCGAGCGCAAAACTCGACGTACCCATTGCATGGTTGCGTGTTTGTCGGCAGGGGCGTGGTTGAAGTTGTCATCGATGCTGTCGTAGTGTTTCTCGAGGCAGTGGCATTAGGCGCCAAGGTGGTTGTTCCCTGGCTGCCCACCAGCATGGTCACCGTGCCGGAAGTGGTGGTGTGTACATCAGTCGCATTCCTCGTTACTGTGCCTGTCAGAGTGCTTGAAGCGGTGGACAGAGTGACGGTCGTTGTGACGGAGGGATAGGTGACTGATCCTGTGGCGCCATCGATGCTGAGGGGATCAAGGGTGCCAGAAAGGGTTACGATAGCAGCTGTATCGGTGTTCGAAGCAGAGGTCGTGGACGACGAGGAAGATGTTGTGGTTGACTGGGCCAAGGCGCCTGTCAACAGGGCCGCTGCCATCCATAGCGAGCGCATTTTGCAGTTTGCAGTCGTCGCAGAAGTTGATCAACGAAATAAATTAATTAAACGAGTATTATTATTATATTATTACATTCAAAGAAGATAAATGAAGCATGAACCGTGGGAGAAAGTCCGCTGGGTCTGGGCCGACACGACACCTTGTCTGCGGGAATGTGATTGGTTGAGAGCGTACAGATACATATACAATCCTGAATCACCAGGCTAGGTATGTCATGCGTATCATTTGGTTGACTCAATGTGACTGTTACTCTTTAGTCTTTAGTATTTACAGACAATTAGCAGATGACGTGTCGACATTATTGTCCAGTCTCTTTCTCTCTTTTTTTTGTTCATTCGTTAATTAATTCTGTTTGTTTATCAAAGCCACACAGACGGACGCAAAGTGAGACGGCCGAAGCGCTCCGTATGGAATCATTAATCAATGGATCCTTGGACGTCATCGGTGGACCTGCTAAGCCAATAATGACCTGCCCAACAGGCGACCCGGCGATCTGAAGGGGCCTCAGTTAGCCCTAGCCAAGCCTGGACAGCCCCCTAAACACGCCTAACTCTGCTGCTAATCTTAAGCCACACCCGCCACTAGACCATCTCGATATTACGTACCTCTGTCTCCCAATTTCAAGTCTGATCGCACACCGTTTTTTTCCGGTGATGATCACAATCGAATCGTGACCAGCGCCTCAGTGCTGTCTGCTCGTTTAGGCATGGTCATTTGTTATTGACAAAGCCAAGTCAGTCAGGCAGACACTAGTTAGTTGATCGCCATCTGCCTCCACCGTCATCTAGTTTGCGCTCGTCGTACATAGTAGACGTTGTCACAACGCCTTTTGTACATTAGTCCTCTCTTTCTGTTTTGAATTACCTCTTCAATCTTCTGAAACACGAGCGAGCTGTCGTCCGGTTTATACCTGCATCAGCAGAACGGTAATGCCATCGTCACTTGCCAAATACTAGGTAGCACATCAAACAGCAGTGAACATGGCATCCGAAAAGAACATCCAAAGCACCAGGCGGCACTCCACCGTCGTCTGGCATCGCCTATTCCGCTCTCTCATCTACTTACTGGCCTGGGTCTTCCTCTTGCTGGTCATGATCGGAAACATCTCCAACAAACCCGTACTCCGCGAGACATACTTCCTCAAACTCGACACAGCCAACGTCATCCCCCAATCGATCCCCAATGCAGTCTTCATCAATAGTATCGCGCGCTCCATCGGTCTCCATGATTTCTACCAGGTCGGACTCTGGAACTATTGCGAGGGATACGACGATAGCGGGATCACGAGATGCTCGAACCCAAAGGCCTTGTACTGGTTTGACCCGGTATCAATCATCCTGAACGAGCTTCTTGCCGGCGCAACCAGTAAGTCCCTCCCCTTTTACCATTAGCCATCAGAACTAACGAATATAGTCGCCCTCCCCACCGAAATCACCGACGCACTCAAAATCGCCCGCGTCGCATCCCACTGGATGTTCGGCCTGTTCATCACAGCGACAGTCCTCAGCTTCATCGCCATCTTCATCGTGCCCTTTGCAACATCCAATCGACCCCCTCAATCCATCTCCGCGGACCAACGCGTCAATGAAGTCGTTCACCCGCACCGCCGACCCAAATTCATCCTCTTCCGAGCCTTACCCATGGCCATATTCGCGTTTCTAATCGCACTCTTCACCATCGTCGCTTCAGTAGTCGCGACAGTCATGTTCGTCATCTTCGAGAACGTATTCAATAACAACACCGCCGATATCAATATCAGGGCCTATATCGGAAAACCGATGTTGGCGTTTATGTGGATTGCATCGGCGTTCACGTTGCTCGGTTTTATTGTGCAGATTGGCTCGTGTTGTTGTGCGTGCTGTGGGGGCCGCAAAGCGAGGAAGCAGCTCCAGGCGCAGAATGCGCGGCAGAAGGAGCAGAGTGTGAGTTCGGGGGGGACGGAGGCGGATGTTGATGCTAGGAGGAGGTTTCGATGGGCGAAGCGCAATTGATTTAGGACATAGGAGGATCGGTTGAGGGTATGTTATTTCGATGTTGAGCTTTTTGGCGAGATAGAAAGATTTCAGCGTGCTTCATGTATAACTTTTTATTTGGGGGAATCATGTTTATATTGATGATAATAATTACTAGAGCGTGCGTCGGTTGGTTTTACATCCATAATTAGATGAATGTTCTATACCAATGTCTTCCGTCTTAATCAGGTGTAAACCCTGATAAAAATGGATTGAGAGCGATACAAGGTAACACTGGTCATACGATCTTCAGGGGTGAAGTGGTTGTTAAAAAATTGTATTGTTTATCACATGACCTATCGTAACATCATCATACTAATAAAACAGAAGCACCATTTGAACACGGCTCTAGGTCCGCCGTCCTACATGTCATCTTCATCCTTGACGATCAAGAAAGCTGGCCTCAGTCCAGCTGGAAGACAGAACCGATATCCAAACCCGGCAGACTCCCGCTCCTTGTAATCAGGTCATAAGCAGGAGAAAGAAAATTATAACAATTTATCAAGACATAAGGGGAGTAACACAATGTAGGAAGAAAGGAGATGATCTCAATCAAATATATATTAGAAAAGAAGTAAAACGTGACAGGAGTTGAGAATTAGTTGCCATTTTTCTGGTTGCCGGCCTTCTTGGACTTTGAATTCTGGCGTTTACCGCCGGGATTCAACGACACAATTGCAGGCGGAAGAACACGATCGCGCTTCTTGTCTTGATTTCGCCTGAAGCTGGTCACTTCATGCGTGGTCTTTGTAGAAGTCGTTGAAGCTTCGTCGTCCTCGACCTCAATGTCGTCGTCATCATCCTCATCGTCGTGGCCATCGTCGGATGATCTGGAGCTAAAGTTGTCCGAGTCCGAGGCGGCCTCAAACTCATCATCCTCGTTATCGCTAACCAGACTAGGCGCCTGGTGTGACTCCACGGTGACAGGACTGAGGTTGTCATCCATGTGCATCAAGTCCGTGGCGCCCGACTCTTCTAATGGCAATGCACTTGGCAAGAAAGTCTGGTATTGCGCAGCTGCATGAGACACTTTGGTAGGTGTGGAAATGTCCATGTCCTGAGACATTGGCATCTCGTGTCGCTTACTGCTGGTCGGTCGTTGACTGGCAGCCTGAGGCATGGTTGTGCGGGCAGGTAACCTTGCGCCTGTACCAACCTGGGGCTCTTCAGAAGCGTCCTCGTCTTCGGACTCGCCCTCCGACATGAACTCGCTCAAATCAACTGTCGTCTTGGCATCACCAACAATCTGATCCAAGTTTAGCTTCGAGCCAAGGCCGGCTAACATGGAAGAAAGATGAGGTGTAGCAGGCGACGCTTTGAAAGGTGACGAAGAAGTTGCACTGTGGCCTTTCTTCGATTTTGTTTCCTTTGAAGGCGTCTCACTGCACAAGGGAGTGACTGTCTTGTCGATAGTATGCGCTGTTCGAATGAGAGGGTGCACAGACCCGGGGTTGACAATGACAGGCGGCTCATTCGGTGTAGTACCGCCGATTATAGCTCCAGCTTCGTCGACATCTACCGGCTCTCCACACGCTTCGGCCGCGGCATCGTGGCTGGCAAAAGTACGGCTATGTGCTATACGACAGTGGTTGATGAATCCTTGAGTGCTGGAAAAATCGAAACGTCGGCAATCAAGACAAACCAGCTTGACCTGTTTGTTATCGCTTTTTCGCTTGATAATCATCGGACCAGCTTTCTCCTTAACGACTGGGTATCCGTTCGGTAGCGACGCGAGCCTAGTGCTTATACTGCCACGCTGAGCCCGTGATTTTCCTGCCACATAACCATTCTCGGTGAACGTCCCGCGAGTATAACGTGATTCTGCCGAGGCGTTGGGAAGAGGCAAGTCCGGCGATTCGCCGCCATCAAAACGAGGATCAGGTAGCAACCACTTCGCATAGTGCCGAGAATAAGGGCCGTCAGCCACACCCCAAGGCGCAGGAGAGGCGGGTGGCGGGCCGGTTCCTGAATAAGGCACTGCAAACCCTGAACCATTACTGACAGACTGCGAGACCCCGTTGACGCTAGACGCGGGATAGGGAACTTCTGCGCATCGACGAAGTTGTTCCAACGCCACCTGGCACTTTGCGATTTCCTGATCGATAAGACGAAGCTCGTTGTGTTTCAAGAGAACCTCCAAGCTCAGCTGAGCATCCAACGACTGGCGCAAGACATTTATGTCTATATTCGCTGGTTTCGGAGGAGGACTGGCACGGTTGGACGGGTTCTTTTGCTCGTGTATGGCGCTCTGCGTTGTAGTAGTCTTCGAGGCGACGTTCGTCTTTGTAGGAACCGATGGTGCTGATGCTGGACTGGCTTCATCTTGACTAGGCGGAGTTGGCAGGTTTGCGGTGTTGTGCCCATTAAGTTCGGTCAGCGGCGGTTGATTAGACGATTGGAGTCGTTTCGCCGGAGGTTGGTCGACAACGGTAAAGATCTCGTGATTATCACTTCGCTTCCGTTTGAGCAACTGCAGAGGCGCGCTCCCCATGACGGGCGACTTATGCGGCGCTGTGCTGACTAGCATGTCGGGTGCTATCTTACCCCCCAAGCTCGACGTCCACGGTAGCAAGCGGAAGACGCCATGCGATAACGCCATCTGAGGATGTAAGCACGAGAGTTTAGATTTTTATGTTGTATTAGTATGAGTGGCTAGATGACCCATCAGGTTTAGTCAACGTCGACGCTGAGGCTATGTCGAGACAGATGGATAATCTGCGAGATAAGGTATTAGGCTGACTGTTGCACAGTTGGGCGGCAGCGACCAGCACTCCAGCAAACAGTTGAAGGGGTTAAATTCGATTGAGTTGAAAATAGTAGAGTGTTAAACAAACGCGACCGGTAAAAGACCAGAGAATATAGTACAAACGGAGGGGGCGATGCGAGAAGGCTGCTTCACATGCGACGGGTGGGAAGAGACCTGGGCTGAGATGTATCCTGGTTCAGATCCGGGACGCAACGGAATAGTAGACGTTAGGCGGTAGTAGGTAGGCTGGAGCAAGTATGTACCCGCGTACGTGAGTGGCGACTAGTTGGCTTGGAGATTATTGAAAACGTCCAGCCTGGGACGGTTTTCGTTGGAGGGGATGATTTGAGAATATTGCGAAGAGTAGGAAGGGATCTGAGTGTGAATATGGGAGAAGTTGTTGCGACGGAAGGAAGGAGGGAAGGAAGGACGGAAGGAGAGGGAAGGAGAAAGTAAGGGGAAGGAGGAAGGAAGCACGGACACAGGAGGCCCAGGGAAGGCGCTGCGAGGTGAGTTGGGGAAGGAGGAGCCCGGCCAGGCTTTTCGTCCGTTGGCGTTTGGGCTAAGCTGGCTAGCTTGGCTGTGTTTAGTATGTTCTGGAATAGACTACGTGCTTAATCAGATTGTGGGCCTAAGAATAAACACTAGTCAATTGCCACGGCCCACTCGGAGTGTTCTGACTGTTAATACTAAATACTAAATACTGAGAAGATGTGATACGTCCGAGTTACTCTGTAGAGCGTTGACTGATTGTACACTTCTCTCATGGATATTGTTTGGCAGCAAAGTGAGCGATCAAAAGAATGCCAGTGGAATTTTCAATTTCGATCGGAGTTATGCGAGAGGAGGCAAAGAACGGAGGATATGAGAGACAAAGACGAGAAGATAAAGACAGATTTATTATCCGTGTCCTCGACTCAATAGTTATGAATCACTTACTACATAGTACTGTTGGTTACATGTAAGTTTAGCTAGTTAAAGGCTGAAGGATAGTTATCATTGATTCATTGGGGTGTGACGACAAGACCGGCGTAACTCTCTACTAAATCCTACCAAAGTCAAACGATGATCCAGGTCCACGTCCACAATTTCCACAAGGGATACGAAAATACAAAGGCTCCTAAGTCTTTAATAATATAGACTCTTAGCAAATATTGGCAGAGTCAACAACAGTCCGAATACAAAGATTACGCCAATCCCAACACAGTACCAAAGAAATGCGGCGTCCGCAGTGTATGCCAATGTATTGCATCGTAATTAGAACTCGACTCCGTACTCATAGTATGTACGTATTACCACATTCAGGCCTGGCGGATCAACTAGTGCCCCACTCAGTCAGCCCCGGTCTCTGAAGTCGCATGCCGCGATTGGTTGGCCATTCTTGCCTCAGAATGTTCCGCGGGTATCGTATTATAATTTATTGGCGTGTTCCAGAGAGTCGATAACGCAATGGCAAGTGTATCGCCGACATTTGATTCGTCACTCTTTCGCTGCTTGTTTTCATTGACAGCCAAGTTGCCAACTAAGCTGCTGCAATCATACATGATAATAAAAGCTGAAAATTGAACAATGCAAACTACTAGTTATCAGATATTGGACAAACGCAGCCTCGAGCGCCTAGAAACTGCGACATATTATGTGGCATCGTGCGACATCGACTGAGTGATGTCCAGAGTCCAATATGATATGATGCAAGGCTCAATTCTAGCGCCAGTTGAACGGGTCCAATGCACGTCTCGGATCTCAGCCAGTGGAGCACAGGGCGTCATCATCGGCAAGCATCACTCTGATTCACTTAAGAGTCAAGGACATTCCTGTCTGGGAGTAGTTGCTTACAGTCTGCGTGAGTACCTAGCACGATCCCCAGCCTGGAAAGGAGTAAACTATCAAGAGCAGTCAACTCGATCAAGGTATACTATGTATGCAGCGTCGGAATATTTGGAACGATACGAGATAACGAACAACCAAATATGGTACGCCGCGAGGTGTGTGTGTATGTGTATGTGTGTGGATCAAATATGTATTCTTGACTTGGAATCCTGCTGCCTGGTTCAGGTTCACGCTACTTTCGTACGATCTCCATAGACACGACTATCGCCCATTGATTGGTGTGACAGATACCGCAAGGTGACGAATCTGATACATGACATATTTATCCCACCGATCCTAGTCAACTATGACTGTCATATCCTGGTCTTAGTCTCACAGTTACTACGGAGTACGCACGATAAGCACAGGATAATTAATATTAATTGATTACTCACCTAATGATGAAACATGCGTACATATGCTTGAAAGTCTTGGCCAATAAAAAAGCCGTCCCCGGACAATGGACATAGATGTATTATGTACATTATAGACTGTTCAAATGTTCGAATTAGAACATCTTATGTAAGGCCGTGGATGGAATGGCATTGCAGATAAGCTAGTCTGGTGTTTCATTGACTTCTCGTCTTAGCAGGCTACTTGATAACACGAGTCAATCCACCGAATCCAGCTTTCTCGCCCAGAGAACTAGGTAAAAACGTCCAATCACGCAACAGTCCCTGGAAACATTTCACTCGAGTTTGCACAAACCATGGAAATATGTCGAAAAACGGCCGAAGACTCATCATGTGACCAATTCTCTATGTATATGTGCTATATGACCTATATCCATACATAGACAACGTCACCACATCAACGGTAGGAACATCATAACATCCAAAACATCCAATTCGAAATAGCATCTAACACTAAATAGCAATCAAGATGGACCAAAGTAACGCCTGCTTCTTGAATTTTGTACACCGTCTCCGACCTTCACCTTTGACTGTCTGCACACAGCTTCACATCCAACACATAATCTCAAGTCCGAATCCAATGCCAATAATCAAGCCTTATTCGACTCCCGGATCCTGAGCACAAAGTTGACAATAACAGCAGCCAACAAAGAAATCGCAAGCAACGAAGGACCAAATCGGTCGTCGAAACCACTCTGTCCACGTTTCCGAATACTCTGGGCCCGCCAGTGGAAAGTGAATAGTGCATAAATCATAGCTGCCATGGCGATGATAGTGAAAAGGCCGGCGGAGATGCGACCGACGCGATCACCGAAGTTGAGGAGGCCGATGGCCAGACCGCCGAGGATAACGGTGAAGTTGAGCCATGAGAGGAACGTTCGCTCGTTGGCGAAGAAGACCTTAGGCTCGACGCGAGTGGGGAGGGCAATTCTTTTGCCTGTGTGTAGTCGTTAGCGTGAGACGAGACAGATGCATTGCATTGCGCCATTGGATTCTGCTAATGGTTCTTGTTCATGCAGTTGATTTAAGGGTAGGAAGACGAACCTGGAACAGTCTGGAGAAGAGGTTGTGTCGACATGGTGGAGGAGTGAAGCTTGCTGTTGGCGATTTTTATCAGCGTCATTCAGGACCAGGCTCCAATTGAGTGACGAGCCGAAAGACTCACCTCTATCTCAATACAATCGATGCGATGGCGAGTAACGATAGACAATGGATATTGATAAGCAATGCAACTCATCAATAGTCAAGGTCAAGCTGGTCAAGATGTCGAGGTCAAAGCAGAGTTGAAACTTCGTTTCAGACAATTACGTAGCCCCGCTCGCAGCAGCAAAGATCGTTCCGGCCATTCACGTGCCTCGAAACTCAGTCGTTATTGGGATAACGCAGCCGGCATCCGGAAAAACAGATAGTCCTGCAGCTAAACTACAAACGGTATAGAGCTCTCGGAGATTACTCAGAGCAAGCCGAAGAAGTAATTAACTCCGACTTTCGGGTCGCACTATACCTGAAACAGCATAGACGGTGCTACGTCCGACGTCGGTTGCAGGCGCGGACCAATGATGATGGCGATAAGCTGTCGGTGCCATTTTTATTATTATTGTTATGACTACACTAACTACGTAGGTACATTGAACCAACTTGCTCCGAACAACACGAGACAGAACTCCTCGCCATATTCACAATCCTACACTACCCTTTACACAGCCTCAACGTCAGCTTCAACGCATCAACCAACTATCAACCCACGAGGTACGTATGCACTATGTAGCCATCACCACTGCAGCCTCCGCACGGACGAAGAAGCGCTTTGGTCGTCATCCGTTTTTCATCTCCCTCTTCCTCTGCGGCTCACGCTACTCCGTACAAACCCCCGCAATACTACCATTGTTCACGTCAATACAATTGTCGAGTCGGCCCAAACAGCATACTGATAATTCAACAGACATTGCGCATTCGCCTATAACCGTCTTTTTTCAAACCCCACAACTCGAGAATCCGCAAAATGGCAGTCGAGCCTACACCTTCATCTTTCGTACGTCGCGCCACGCGTCTGTTTGGCCACAGCTAGAACTTGGAGACGTGCTCCTGCTGTGCTATTATTTGAGCGCGATTGACTAATTTTGCGACCTATGCAGCCTCTTCCACCTTCAGAGCTTTCAAAAATCGCGACCGAGGTTCGTTTATCACAGTCCTATGTTTTAGAAATCCGCTTTACACGGAACATGCGAAACTACCTGCGAAAGCGACGCTCAAACTAATATCGTCCGTCAACAGGCATGCGACGGAGCTCTCCTCAAAGCATCTGCATATGACCACACACAGGTCGCAACCTGGAACTCCAGCATCATCGTACGTTGCCAAGAACTTTCTCCCGACAATGCGTAACGGACGGAACCGTCTAACACATCCAACAAACAGAACTCCGTCCTCAAAGCGCTCATTGTAGCCACAACCCCCGAACAGTCATCCACCACGACCACCCCCGCAACACCACCCTACCGCTTTACCGTAAACAGCACCATCGTGCAACAAGGCGTAATCGACAAAGCCGCTGCCGGCAGTTCCGGCGAAATCGGCAAGCGCGGTATGCACTCTGCTTCTGGCGCTTACTGGGATGTCAATCGCGATGGTATGTGGACATTCAAATACCCAGGTGGTGAGGAGAGGGGTTTGGACGTCGTTGTCAGCGTGACTTGGTTTGCGATGGGTTAAGCACCACCAACAGAAAAGGAGCATGAATTGAGGTACGAGAAGAAGACGAACGAAAATTTGTGGAAATGAAAGGCGCCACGGGAAAAATGGTGGATTTGGGAATTGGGAGAAAGGAAGTAATGGGCACAACGACACATGCACTACAACGATGCTATATCGCCCTTCGAAGATGGGAAAGGATGGCCGATGTTGTACGTGTTCGAGACAGTGACAAGGACAACAACACAACACACCAGATTGACACAAGGAATCCCGTCGAGATGGAAATCACCTGAATCCCATGAATGTATAATCAACATTTATCCGCGAGGCAGAGAGCGCAGAGAAAGTGAGCACCGAAGGGCGTTGATGAGTCTCCTTTTTTGTTATGATATCCGATGGTGATAAGTCTTTTACTACTGCTGCTTCTGTTTGTTGTTGTTGTTACATTATTTGATTTGATACTCAGCCTCTGTTACCTTTTTCTTTTCATTCTTTGTCGATACTTAGGGTAATCAATACTTCAAATCTCTCCCCTAGAATTATCGAGGATTGTTCCGTAACTCGTAGCTATTATCTATCAGATCCACATCTGTCATACATACATACATATATGCAAATTCAGCAACGCCTATACTCCATGCTAATGCTAAATCGAACACGACCAGAGAAAATGGAGAGAAACACACAAAATCAGCGAGGCTCCGAATAATCATTCAACGCAACACAAACCGCGCCTCGATGATGGCCACTATACTGCCTAATGATCGTGCCCGAGGCCAATTCCCACAATCGCGCGTAATGGTCACTAGAGACAGTAACCAGATACGCCGAGTCGGCAGAGAAGGCGCAGTCCCATACCCAGCGCTGATGGCCTGAGAGTGTAGTCTCTAAGAACGGTGTGCCGGTTGATGGGTCGATGGGTGGTCCGTCGGGTTGTGTGGGGAAGGGGTTTGATTGTTGTTGTTGCTGTTGATTCTGGCCCGGGTTGAGGAGAGGATTGAGGCTGGCGGCGCTGCTGACCATGCTAAAGTCGCTGGCTGCGAGGTCTGTGGATGTACTTCGTGTTGTTTGTGGCATAGTATTCGCTGGGGTGCTGGTAACGCCGCTACCGTTGGGTACGCCGCTGGCAGGAGGTGTGGGAGTGGCAGTTCCGTTGGCGTTGTTGGGACGGGTAGCGGCTGTTTCTGCTGCTGCGGCGGCAGCGGCTACTGCAGGAGGATAGGCCTGATCGAGGTTCCAGATTTTGGCGGTATGGTCCGCTGAACATGTTGCTAGGTGTTTGACGTCTGGCGATAGTAATACTCGTGTAAGGTAGTCTCTGTGCGCTTGGAACATTGCAATGGGTACAATGCGAGTCACTTCGGTGTCTTGAATCATGCGCCAGATATATACGTTGCCCTATGCTAGTCAGTTACTCCGTCGTTCAGAGACTTGACGGAGTCAAATACCTTCTTGTTGCCAGCACACAACAGCGAACCATCGCTTGCAACGCTCACGCTCGATACGGCAACATCGTCCTCCGGAATCAATTGATGCGTACACACACTTTCACCAAGATCCCAAACACGAACTGTTCCGGCACGATCACCACTGATCAATTCTCCCTGGTTCGGATGAATAACCACATCATTAACCGGAGCCTTGTGCACATAATTTCGTTGAAGACTGCCCGATCGTGTGTCCCACACCTTGACGGTGCCATCCTCAGAGCTAGTAACCATCCACTTCCCTTCGCAATGGAATGCGACGCCTGTGATATTGTTCGTGTGACCCTCAAAGGTCATCACCGGGTTCGGGTTGGAGGATTTTATGTCGAAGAGTTTGACATTGGTGTGGCCTGCGGCGGCGAGGTAGCGTTTGTCGGGGGTGATGCAAAGGCGGTTGACCTGCGAGTCGGGATGTTGAAGGGTGCGAGAACAGATACCGGAGAGGGCTTCCCAGAACCTAGAACTCATTAGTTGTCGTGTCTACGATTTGTCTTAATGCAAAGAAGACATACCGGATGGTATGGTCATACCCCGCTGTATTGTACTGTTAGCGATAATTCTCGACGTCACCGTTATCTTGTAGACGGCTCACCTGTACACAGAATAACACTCATGGTCTCGCGCCTTCTGTAAGATAAGACAACAATTGATTGGAAGCGCGATGAGTGATTATATGTTGAGATTCAAGTCGTGCGAGCTGGAGTCGAGCTTAAACTCCGTTGCTGAATGCGCCAACGCTAGTCTTGATATGGACTAGTTGTCTACATGGATCCATATTTTTTTTTTATCGCAGACTGCGGACTGCGGAGCTCGCAAACTCCAAAATTTAAACAAAACGCAAGTCGCATCGTCTTTTCAGACTGGAAGGGACGCATTGGAGAATTCTAGCATCTCGAGTTGCGGCTGCATGATTCCGACGTGAAGAACTGAGCAATATAATTTTCTGTTCGGTAGCCCAAACTTGAGCTCGAGGCTTCAAGACCAGACACGAAAGACTCCAAAAAGGCTTCAAAGATGGAGGAGAACAAATGGACGTACCCATCCTTTGCGCCGTGGGACATCACACCTGCCACCTTCAGGCAACTTCTCGATCTTTACCCGGCGACACTCAAAGAAAGCTACAAGCGCAAACTTGTCGCGATCCACGCACGGAAACACAGAAAACACCCGGAACGAATGAACAAGGAAGACCCCATTTTCGATAAACAGACAAACGAATACTTCAAAATGGATGAGTGGAGGTATCAGACCATACCGCAGGTATTAAGGAACAGAGAAGAAGGAAAGGAGGATGATGATGAGAAAAAAAAGAAGGGAGCTGTTCATTTGAAGCAGGGGGAGAGCTATGATTCGTTGTTTATGCACAAGGATGAACTCGTGCAGCTGATGGAGTGGAAGCTGTAGGTCTATTCTTTGCATTTGGAGGAGTTGGGCTTACAATGATAGTAAACACGGTCGCTATCGCCCTGCGCTAGCAGGAATGATCAAAACCAACAAGCCCGAAGTCGTCCGCAAGACAACATGCGACGCTTTCAAAGCCTTCATTGACAAAACTCCGACCCGCGAAACTTTGGAAGAGACGTTTCCTAAAAAGAGTCAAGATATCCTCATGAAACCCCTCCGGGCCGTGGGAACGGCAACAGCATCTTTGATTCTCGCCGTAGCTACAGAGGGAAAGCAAAACGAAATCCCGTTCTACAGTGATGATATCTATTGGTGGTTGTGTCTTGATCTGTTCCCCGGCTCCGAGAAGAATCGATACAATTACAAGAAAGCTACAAAACGGACGAGGGATGATGGACGGTTGGATGTGAAATACAACATGGAGGAATATCGGGAACTGTATGAAGAGGTTTTCAAGCTGAGGCATCGGTTAAATAATGGTGAAGATGGCGAAGACAGCAAAGAGGAGCGCCGTCACTTTAGTTGCGCCGACGTCGAACGAGTTGCATACGTGCTAAAGAACTTCGGGATTTCTGGCTTCCCCAATGCGGCTGAAATTCTGGAGCAGTATGAAGCTACTGTGGACGAGGCTCGGAAGGAGTTTGATCAGAACAAGCGTGGCAAGAAGAAGAAAAGCCGTGACGATGATGATTCTGACGAAGAACATATCCTGGGTGTTGAGCCGTCGCAGAGCAAGAAGCGCAAGGCTGGGTTCGCCGAGACGGGAAGGGGAAAGAGAAATAAGGCATAGATGGTCAGCAATACCTTTTATTGATTGTAATTCTAGCATCAAAGCAAGTGTTTAATATCATCATAATCAATTTTGGTATTTTGAGAGTATACTTATGGTCATTTGAAACCACGGATCTGGCCTGTAGAAACACTTGTATCGAATATGACAGCCACACTCCGCTGTACAATGACCATATCGCCGATTTCTCCTTTCCAGTCCAAAGCACCCACCATTGTAAGCGCACTGGTAGCATGGCTGTTCCCGGTGAACAGCCGGTACTGTGGTTTCTGTCATCAAGACATCTCTGGAAAAGCTGCTGCTCTTGGAGGTTGACCACAGGTCTTGCGTTGGTTCTTCATTGACGTCGAACATGGCCTGACATCGTTGGCAATGACAACCCTAGGGTTGAGGCTATCACTCCTCGGAGAAATCGAAGTGGATGGACTGAGCGCATCTTCGTTCTGAATTGAATTATAACCAGAGCTCACTCTGCATTCATTCATTCATTATTATAGTGACCCCATCGGCTGAAACATGGGGCATCTGCCAATACCTGGATATGCTATCTATGATCATAAACATTGCTTTGACTCTTGTGATGCCCGTCGAGAGTGGCGAAAGGCTGCTGGATCGGGACTCAGACTCGGAGTCTAGGCTCACTGTCAACACTCCACAGCTCTTCCACTGATTCAATCAGCCATTGACCTCACCGGTTAATATCACTCAGATTTTGTCACCTAACTTATCATTTCAGTCGAGACGGCGACCACGGTTTTCATTTTCAGCTGACTTTCTTTTCAGCGTGGTCGTGTAAGTCGTCTTGCCGTGCTTGTCTTGATTGTCTTGATTGGGGTGGCTGCCACTTTCCTAAATGGGACGAGCATCTGTCTAGACAGCATACAGAGAGAAAGAAAGACCTTCATTTCTCTTTCATCCTCAACTCACTGCATTCCTTCTCTTTTTCCTCTTGGCCGATACAGCCACGATGCTATTGAATTCCTAACCTTCGCCACAATCTCGAGAAGACTCCGAGCACTGAACGAACAACTACCTCTCTAGCCCTCTGCCTGTCTGTCAAAATGACGACTAGATCAACTCTACGAACTCACAACGCTCACCCTGCCCCGGCCCAGGACAGACATGTCTCATTCAACCTCCCTGTCTACTCATACACTCACGGAACACAATGGGGCTTCAACCGGCTCATCCCAACCCATCCAGGCATTGGTCAGATGGACAAGACCACACTAACTCTAGCCAATACCCTAGTCTACCTTGACGGCGATGCTGGAATCCCACGATCGTTGCTGATGCGTGCCGGCCGTCCGCAGAGAAGGTGGAACCTCGATGGGGAGCCGGAAAATATCCCACCAGAAGAAACGAAGATTGCTTCGGACTTGGTTGAGGTTTTATCTGATGCCGACTATCTTCGAACTGCTATCGATCAGTTATGTTTTCGGGGGGCACTTGTTCGCACCGCGTTCCCTGGTGGCGGAGATTGTGATGTTTACAGGATGGATGCTGGCACTCGTGCCATGTACAAGCAGAGTAGTCTGATGGACCCGCAGCATGGGATGTTGCAGGCACTGCTGCTTGTTTGTCATGCATTTCCGGTAGATATCCACTTAGACCCTGAGTGAGTTACTGTCTTGGTTCTGTCCTGGAGTAGAAGCACAATGACTAACGATACCAGTTTTCGCGAGCTAGGTTCGGCCTACGTACCTCAGCTCCAACATGTCGTCACTCAACATTACGATGCATTACAAGCCCTGGGCGTCCTCACAAATGATATGAGAAAAACCGTGGCATATGCAATGATCTACAGCTCGCGAATCTCGTCTACGGCATGGCGTTTAGAGGCCATCGAAAGAGCAGAGAAGATTACGTCGAACCTGGTAACACCGGACAGATGCCTCGACAAGCTGATCCTCTTGCAAAAGATTATTCAAGACCGCTCGGGTACGAACTTAGGTGATTACGCCGTTTGCTCTCATGTTAGCAACGAGTTAAATGCTCTATGCGCACAAGTCTTTCTGGCCCGTTCCAACCTGCACCCGCGCAACGCAAAAGACATTGATGCTGCGTTTGCATTGTTGCAGCGGATCCGCCCTATTGACCAAAGCCACATATCAACAATGGAAGAGCTCGTTCTGCAGCAAAAGGCTCTCACCTGGGGTCGACTGCTACGGTTCCAGGGTCGTTTCGAAGACGCTCGCTCGCTGCTGGAGGCAGTTTACGATGCGCGACATTACCCTGAAGGTGTCGTTTCGATTGCTGACTCCGACTGCGAGTTGCTATCACAGCTAGCTGAGACATACTGTGAATTAGGCCAACCCGTCAAGGCGGAGATTCTAGTATCGGCTAAGTTGGAGACACTCTTTGAGAAGACCAGCAACAACGCCAATCTTGGCCAATACAAGAATGACATCCTGAAACTAGTATTCGCCCAAGCAGAAGCAGCCCTACAGCAAGGGGAGTACTGGAGAGCCTCCGACCTTTATCGGGATATGAATCGGTATATATGGAGTACCCGTGGCCGCCAAAACTGGGTCCGAGCCGTATGTCGCATGCACATGGGCCTGGCGAGAGTTCATCATCTTCAAAGTGAATGGCCTTTTGCTTTGAAGTACTGGGAGCGTGCATTGCGAATGTATGAAAAGCATCCTGAATCTGAGGACTTTGGAGCTGTGGTTACATATGCGTCGATTGCATATGTGAAGCTACGGTTAAACGATATGGGTGGTGCGAGATTGTTTAGTTTCAAAGCTCAGGAACTATTCAAAGTCACTGGTCGACAGTACTGGTACACTGGGTTGGGGACTGGATGGTATGACAAGATTGTCTCTGAGTTGGAGGATGTCTTGAAACTAGGCTGATTCGTGATCGTTCACTGCATGTTGTGTTGTCATCGTCTATGATACCTGTTTTTAGTTCCGATATACCCTATAGTTGTTTTTCTATTTCTTGTTCTCCTCATTACATATGATAGTGCAACGTACCTATATGCCTTTTTTTCTGCAACTCCACACTGCTGATTTCCATACCTTTAGATAAATAAAGCATATATGTAGTTCTATATCAATCATTTCAGCCAACAATTCGTATACGGAAGCTCCTTAACTTCCTAATGACTGTGTGCCTCGGGAGATCCACGAGTCTATTTATTTCATTGACAGCATTCTATGTAGAACAGAGTAAGCACCATCTACGAGAACTGATTTCTGCATTTCGCTTTTGTGATCATTCGAAACATTGACATATGTATGTGCCTTGAGGGATCAATCGTTCTATTTGAGACTACCCCAGGTACACTCGGCATAATTGGTAAATGTACTTTTCTTGTATTTGACTATTAAACCTGATAACAAAGGTACGTTCCATACAAGTATCGACGTAGCCCTCTCTAAGAGACGCCATGCACAACATCAAAGCCCAGACTTCGTCACAACTCAACCAGAGAATTTGAATACCTAGGTACGCCTCGGGGGTTAAGGGACCATCTCAGATAGCTGATTGCCACCACCAATCCGTTGTTCCATTTTGTTAATCATAGAAATTTACGCCATGCCGCAGATGTAAAAGTAGCGGATGGAGGACATCTAGTCCGCACCAGACTTTGACATGTTTGGGGAACCCCCGGAAATGATAAGTGGTCCTCCTGATTGGGTATGCTGAGGGACACCGTTGTTTGGGAAAGACGTCGTCGGTGCAGGAAGGTTGCGTGATGGAACCTCTGGTGGAGGTGGCTTGGGCGGCAGATGGGCTGGGGTCCCCCATTTAGCAATCGAATCGTTCGTCATAGGCTGCGTGACACGAGGCATTGTCGGGCTAGGGGCATTATTGCCATTAGCACGGTTGTTGTTCGGATACGATGTTCCATAAGCTATCGGTTGGCCACTGGAGTCACCCTGGCCCGACCATTTCTGACGCTGCACATTCGGCTGGGGGTTGTTGTATGCCACTCCGCCTGCGTGGTTCATTCCTTTAGCGGTATATCGACTTGTTGTCGGGTTTCCAGTCGGCACAAAGGAACGAGTTTGCGGGTTGAACATGGTTCGATTGAAGTTACCCATCATTTGATGTTGAGGCGCTGAGTATTGCTGATTGGACATCTGTTGGCCATAAGAATAAGGATTGGCATTGGTAGCCATAGGGTGTGCCGGGTAATTAGGCCAATGCGCATTACGTTGAGCAGTTTGAGAATAATTGTTTTGATACTGCTGACCTGCCCATGGTGTTGATGTGTTGCCGGCGTATGTTGCTGCGGGATTAGGGATAGGGTAGTTGTTCATGGCTGGCATCGAACCTGGTTGGGCTTGTTGTCCCATCATCGTCTGTGGTTGGTTGAGAGCAGCGTACCCTTGGTAGGGTGACTGCTGAGGCGCGGCAGGGCCCTGCCATGTATGGGTCTGACCCATAGGCATCGTGTTCATTTGATATTGAGACACGTTGTTCTGGTAGACGTTCGCAGAAGGTGTGCCTTGTGGGTAATTCATGGTAGGCAAGGATGCGTTTGGCCCAACCATGTAAGGGTTTTGACCATAAGTCGCTCCGTTATTCGTCGGCACTGATGCTGTGTTTGTTGCATAGGACATCCCTGGGTAGTATGCATTAAACTGAGATCTTGCTTCAAAAGAGTCGTCGTGAGGGGTTTTCTGCCTAAAATTCTTCTTGCGGCCGCTAGTTGAACTTGAACGAGAGATGTTCGCGCTATTGTCCCCAGCAGATGACTCGACGGACTTAGATTCTGGGAAATCCCGGAAGATTCTTTCTCTTGCTTCTTGATACTTAGCCTCACGCTCTTCCCGGGTCATCGCCGACCGATCTTTAGCTGGTGTAGCTCCTGCAGATGACCCTCCGCGGTCTTCGTCGTTACCACCGTCTCCATCCGCCTCCGAAACCGGCTTTGAGGGACCTGACGAGTTAGTTGTACCGTTCTCCCCCACATTACGGTCTTCATTACGACGCATAATCTTCATAGCCGGTGCATTGGGTGGAGGTGTGTTGTGGGATTCAACAGGCCGCAAATGTGATAACGGAGTTGGACTATGACAGATTAGCATGGAAAACTAGAAAGTGGTGAAGAGCGTATACTGACAGTCTGCAGAACGGAGTCCTATGCAGTCGCACCGACGTGACATTGTTGTCCACAAAATGTGTTAGGTGATAGTAGTCTCCTAGCTTGTGTGCAAGAAGACGTCCAAATGCATTGGAAGGTGGCAGTTCAAGTGATTGTTCCCTGCAACAATAGGATGAGTACGACTTTTGCTAGATTTTTTTTTTTTTTTTGGATATGACACTTACTTTGAGTCTTGAATAAAGTCACGAATCATTTCTTCTAGCTGCAACAGGAATAGGCGATCTTTGGGTGACCCCATAGCCTCAAGGAGCTTCTCATCAGGTTCCAAAGCATACCCATTGAGAGACTTTACAGGCACAAAATCAGGCTGATTGCTAACAATGAAGTTGTTAGACACGGAATCAGGTGGGATGGCCCCACTGATTCCAATATCACCGTCAGGAAATCGTTGAATGGGCATGGGCAAAACGCCTCTTTGTCGGTTAAGAATACCATCTTTGATGTTATCGCGATATACCCTCACACCAGCCTCAGAGCCAGTAAGTGAATTTGGGGCACCAGATGCAGGCCCAGATAAGGAATCATCTTCATCAGCTGCCTGCACGCTTGCACTATCATCAGGTCGCAAAGAGTCCTTTTCATCCATTGCAAATGTGGTGACCGATGCCATACTCTTCGAGTCGAAACTTGTTGGCTTGGTGGAACTGTTTGACAGGTGGGTTTGGTCATCTTCGAAAGATGCTTCTCTCTGAAGCATTCCGGTGCTACGGACTTCGCTAGACGACTGAGAAAACTCTAGCCGGTTTTTTTCAGTCATTGACAGGCGTCCGACGCCGTCTTCAACGCCTTGTATGTAAGCGTCAAGAGGTGCATCGTGCGGTTCTCCTAAGCCTGGCTCAGTCGACAATGGGGTATGGAAATCTGCGTCCAATTGATGTTCTGACTCGTTGGGATTGGTTTGTGATTTGGGAAACGCGGGCATGGCCACGATCTAGGCGACCATTGTTAGTACGTAGAATCTTTGATCAGGGCAATTGTAGACGTACGTTTGCAAAAGAGGGACGGTTCGAATTACTTCCAGACGCCTGTGAAGCCATGACGTAGCCGAAAAATGCGACAGGTCTGAACGAAAGTAACGAAGAGAAGGATTGCGAAAAACAGACTTCAAGGGAATGACTGTAAAATTCGCAACGTGTAGAAAGATCCAATAACTTTTATTTCCTCGTTTCACAGCTTGAAGATGTTGGAGACATCTCTTTCGAAAGTAACGTGCGCCATATGGACCAAGCTTTTGTATTTGTCAGAAAAGCCAGGAGAACAGCTGCAGTCTTGATTGATAGAGGAACGGGGTGTATTTTCGAGAATGTCTCTTATCGTAGCGGCGTGCAACGTCCGTCGAGCTAGATGCAGAGGTTACTTAGACCCTGAAGTCCGAATATTTTGCGGTCGGTCAGAATAGTGATTCGAATTTGATAATTAATGGGACGATATGATGTTGACTCACTCCGCAAGACCAAATAGGCTGTTGAATGGCACAAATGAGGCTGAAGTGAGCAGCCAGGCCGGAGGAGTTGTGAGAGACTAAGGAAGTTTGCTTTGTGAGATCTTTTCCTCCGTGGGGTTTAGGTAGTCTTGGTCCGCCCTGTGCTTGCCGCGCGCATAATTTATTAGCCATAAATCTGATACTATTAATTATTTCTGGCACAACACACCGTTTAATCGTTCATATTTTAGAATTGCTATTCCTCCACCTGAGACGATTTTACTCGTCCAAAGTCTTCATATGAACCGATATAGAAACGTCCCTGGCCAGCGCGGCCCAACCAAAGCAACTGCCAGTACGCTGTGCCAGAAATGCCTTAAACGAGATAAGTATTCACCTCGTCACCTTTATGCACGTCGCTGACTTTGAGTTTACGACACTATAGTTATGAATGCAAATCGACAACTCAAGATCGACCCTATGTATCCAGGCCTTCGCGGACACAACAGTTGCAAAATCCCGACCTGGTGCCAAAGTTGAAGAATGAGACCATGGTTGATGTCACGACAAGAACGTACGGAATTTCTGTCATGTCTACTTTCATGAAATCTCGCTGACCATGATTGCCCCGACAGCACCGGCCTTGCAGATGAGATTATAGCGAAACGAGAACAAGAACGGGGCAGAAAAAGGGATCTTGATGACGAAGAATATGGTCAATCATCCAAGCGGCCGAGATCTCTGTCTTCGCGCTCGTCGATTTCCGTATCAACTATTTCAACGGACCGTTCTCGATCAAGATCTCCGGAATACCGAACCAGATATAGCCGCCCAAGAGATGAGGAACAGGAGCACGGCCCGTCAGCATTTATCACAAATAAATCTCGTCAACGCAAGAGACACTACAGCAATGACTCGGCGTCAAGGTCGTCAGCTTCAGCTGATGAGCCGCGGCGATCACGGGATCTTAGTCCAGATGCGGAACGAAATACTCGCAGGAAGCGACGTGAATATAGTCCACCTGAAAGAGGTCGAAAGAGAGACTCATCTACTACCCGCGGAAGTCGCAGATATCAATCGCAAAGTCGGAGTCAAGAGAGGAGTCGCATTGCGCGAGAGAGACGCTCAATGACACCAAACACACAGCAACGTCGGAGGTCTCCTCACCCTAACGACAGGGCGGCACAAAGAGGAGGAGAGGCACAACGCGCACCGCGAGACAGGAGCTTGAGTCCGTTTAGCAAGCGGCTTGCACTTACTCAGGCTATGAATATGGGCCGATAGTCAAAACTTGGCGATTTCTCTGTTCATTTCCTCTACCTGTAATTATACCTTCTGTATTTATATTACTCACATTTAGCGCATTGTTGCATTTTGGCTAAATTTGTTCGATAATACATCCTCCCATTTGCTCAATTGGTTAATAATATGGAAACCCCAAAACGCCATTTCATCTCCAATGCAGTTCATATCGCTCAATCCTTTTAATTATGGGGGTATCAAGTCAAATCTCACACCAAGTCCTCATCGTCCCGTTCGTCGGCCGCTTCCTGTTCGCGGACATGAATGCCTTCAACCAACGCATCACCTTCGATCCCGACTTCTTCACCCTGCTCTTCCCCATTACCTTGCACCTTTTTAGCCTTCTCTTCCCTTTGCGCATTCTCAATCCTCTGCCTAACCAATCTCGCAATCGCATTTTCCGTCCTAACATTCAAAACTCTCATCTTTTCGTCTAGGTGCCGTTTCAAATCCCAATTCGGTTTTTTGGGCTGTAGCTTGAATAGATCTATAGGTTGCTCTGCGGCCTCTTCTTCTTCCCGCTTCGTTTGTTCGGCTGCTATCCTTGCGATCTCAGATGCTTGTTGTTCAAGTGTGATTTGTCCCTCGATGGGTGCTTGCTCAAAGCCGAGTCTTGGGCCGCGCGTTTCCGCGTCGTAGTTTCGGCCGGAGAGAAATGTTTTTGTTATGTTGTCACCGCCTTCTTCTTGTAATTCTCGTTGGTCTTTTTCTGCAAAGGCCTCGGTCAGAGGTTCGGGCTCGGGTTGCTTTCTTTTGAGAGCTGCGAGTTTGGCGAGGCGGGCTTTGCGTTCCGTTGCCGCTGCCTCGAGGGAGGCGTTATTTGTAGACATGACTGTTATTTTCATGCGCTCGTCTGCTGGAAGCAGGGACTTTCGAATTTGGAGGTAGATGTAAGGTCCTCTGTTTAGATCTTGCGCTGTTGCGCATATCTAGAAACATGTGGGCGGGTCATAGGTCTACGAATTTTAGCCGCGCTCAGCCGCTATGGCTTCTCTGATTGGCCTGTGAGGAGCTTACCCTACATTTAGATCCACCATGTCAAAGAAAACGACGTTCTTACAACTTCAGCTCTATTCCACTGCTTTTGCCGTGGTACGGAGTGATTTCCAGCGGGTAGTATTGAAATACATTGTCCCAGGATGGCAGCATCAAGGCTAGTGACTCGAATCCTCTAACCTTCATTCGAGCATTTATTTCTTCGCGTGACATATGCGAAATTGAACAGGGTTTAATGGAGATATAATTCTTGTATGTGGCAATGTTATGTCTAGCAGATGATGCTCACTTGTTCAAAAGGCTATCAGCAAAATAGAGTCATTGCTTCCTCAAGAGTTGACACATCAATTGATAGGTTGCTTTGAACGAATACAAATCAGAATACAAGTAATCAACACACGCAGCCAAATGATATATAATGTACATACAAATCTCAACACAATCCACCCAACTTATTCAGCCCGTCTACCCTCATCCTTGAGCTCCGCCTCCTCCTCTTTCTCTTGGTGTTTCTTGTTCTTCTTCTTATCCGCCTTCAGCGTCATCTTCTTAATCTCCTTCTCCAGCTCCTCAACACCATCCTTACGATACCTCGTCACTTTCCGCACATTCAGAGCAGTCAATTCGTTAAGTGTCTGGATCCCTTGCTCGCGCTGACGAGCTATAGCTTTGGCTGTGATTGCGAATCGCATGTCCTTGGGTCCATCGACGAGTTCGAGAATTGCACTGGGGGCTTGATCGTCCTTTTTGGGCTCTACTCGCAGAACGCGTGTGTAGCCGCCCTGTCGCTCGGCGTAGCGTTCGCGGAGGGGTCCGAAGAGTTTGGGGAGAAGCTCTCCTGGTGTCTGGTGTCAGGCAAGGTTAGTCTTGGACAATTGACAACAATCTTTCAGAGTACTCGTGGAGCATTCTGCAAGCGAGTTCAAACAAAAAGAAGTGGAAATTTGCAGAACGTACGTAAAATATAGATTGAGCACGTCTCCTAGCATGTTCCGTATTCCTCTTTCCCAAAGTAATCAATTTTTCGGCTAGGCGTTGCGCTTCTTTCGCCTTGGGCCATGTCGTTGTGATGGATTCATGTTTGATGAGAGATGTGACAAGATTTCGCAAAAGGGCCTGGCGGTGAGACGAACTTCGGCTGAGATGACGGTATTTGGCTGCGCCTCCAGCCATTGTGATGCTGGTTTTGAGGTTTTATGTGTGGTCGACTGGGTTGGGTGAACGAGTTGCTGAGTAGAATTAAATTCGAACTGAGGAATACACCACCTGTATATGTGCTCAATCGTTCCGTTCCGCTCGGTAGAAGATCGTATTTGGTGCGTTTGCGTGTTTTGTGAGATAGACAAGATGTTGAAGTCTAGCAAAGAAAGATTCCCGTCGCTGTTTCCTGATCTCGAAATTCGACCAATCGGAGGTGGCCTTGGCGCTAGATAACTCCGCCGCCAAACTAGTTAATGTTCACTTGGATCAACTTCTTCATCAAATAAGTTCAACATAGATTGATTCGATAATCATGACTGCTATCCTCGAAAATCATTAAGATAGCACAATTATACAGTGAACGGATTATAATTTGGACTGCGAGCTCGCTAGATATGCTGCTAGCGTACCATCTTGCACAGTCTGATTATTTCATTTCCTAGTCAAGATGGGTTTCATGGCTGGATTTGTATGTCCCCAACTGAATAACTATGTTTACAGATTCTGAATTCATTATAGTTCGGTGGCTTTACCCTGACAGCATCAATTCTCTACCTAAGCGTCCAAGTCCATCGCTCAACCCGCCTAGCGCAACGAGATGCCATACGCGAGCAGGTCGAAATTTTAAACGATATATCTTCGCCTCTAGGCGCCTACTATCGCAAATTCGCCCAAGAAGATGATTTGCAACAATCGCCAATTGCGGCGCCGCCACCACCCAAGAAACCCTCCGCGGAAGAATTACTCAAGCAGCAATGGAACAAAGAAGTAGAGGCATTGGCGAAGAAGACCGTCACTTTACGTTGGCAGGATGTCACCAATACAGCGACAGAGGTAGCTAGGGTTATATCGGATATGGTGAAACGGCAATGATTCGTTGCGGCTGCTGGCAACTCCAGGATTGGCGTCTGTAGCCAATGCCTTCATGGTAGGCCGTCGAGTTGGAGGCCTTTCTTTGAAAAATGTAACAAGCGCAGGCGTCTGGTGTTATTTTGTGGGTCGTCATAATGTATGGTCGTCTCGTGCTGAATTTTCTTCTACGGGCTGGATTGGCCGAAAGTATTCAACAGCATGTTCGAAATATTTGGCTAGACTGGGGTATGTCTGTACTTGTTATTGAGGCCGTAAATATTCGAGGGATCCCTCGTCCGTGATTGAAGAGCTTGAATATTTTTGCTTCGAATCAGGTGTTGTAGAGCTCATCCTGTTGTCGAATCTGCCGTTACATTGAGGCTCTCACTCGCCGTATCATTCCAAATGTCTTCACTCTCTTTTCTCACCGCACGCATCGCCTGCGCAACTTCCTCCAAGCTCGCAACAACATCCAACACACCGTTATTGACACGATTGAAATATTGATCATTCGCTAGTCGCCTCTCGCGAGCTTGTTGTAGATCTTTTTCCGTTTCTGCTTCCAGTGCTCTATAGGTCGCAGCGCCGTCTGTGGTCGTCGTGGCTCCATTATCATGAGGCACGTTGCTCTGTTTCTGCATCTTTGGCTCTGACAGACCGTTGGTACCTTTGGCCTCGTTGTCATCCACTTCATCTGCTTCGTTTCTCGTCCAAGTCTGAGCTAACTTGAGCTGCTTCAAGCGAAGCACCTCCAGCGCTCGCGAATGTTCTTCCCCAAATACATGCTCTCCCTTGAAGGCACTTAATTCCACCTCACCTAGCGTATTCTGCATTTCTTGCCATAAGATTTCAGCACTGTCGGTTTCCCGTGTTGACTGCGTCCGGCTTAGGAATGGCGATAAGCTTCTGTTGCCATTAGGTGATAGACCGGACATTCTCGATCTGGATCTTTGCACACCGGGTCGCTGAGCTGATGTAGGGCCTTGATTGCCGGGCAGTAAGCCCACGTGTAGTGAAGCACTTGACTCATTGCGAGATGGAGGTCCTTGGAATAATGATGGTGGAGGAAGTCGTTGAGAGCTGAGCCGCGACGTCGGCTTGGGTCTCGGTGCCAGCGACATTCTGACGAATAGCTGGAGCTTCTACTTCCAGTTCGAGGCAAAGAAATCCAGTGCGTATATTATGGACGAGGTAACATCATGAAATTACGTAGGGAGTCAAACTTATCGATAACAACAATGCCAAGACATCGGAAGTATGGCCGAGGTTGTTCCGACACTAATCCCGTTCTGTCGCTGGTGGCCCGCACTTCGCTTAGGGCACAAATCCACATTTTCACTTTACGCCTTGAGCACGGGAGGACATCGACGACCATCTTCGACTTTTCGACATCAACGACCAGCCATTAGGCATATCCATCTAGTCGGTAGGTTCACATCCAGCGCTCGTTCTACACACCGAATTCATAGAGGACAAATACTACGATCCTTTTTTCCTTTCTCATCTCGAACCGCTATACACCAAGATTTCGAAGTCGTGCACCGTTCTAACTCTCCTCTCCTCTCTACAGAAGTATCCGAATAATACCGCCAAGATGGGTAAGGGAAAGCCTCGTGGTTTGAACGCCGCTCGCAAGCTCAAGGATCACCGCCGTGATCAGCGATGGGCCGACTTGGGTTTCAAGAAGCGCCTGCTGGGAACAGCCTACAAATCATCTCCCTTCGGTGGTTCCTCTCACGCCAAGGGTATCGTCCTCGAAAAGGTCGGTGTTGAGGCCAAACAGCCCAACTCCGCTATCCGAAAGTGTGTCAAGGTTCAGTTGATCAAGAACGGAAAGAAGGTCACTGCTTTCGGTATGTTTAAACCCGAAGATCAAGGCTTGGAAAAACCAGTTGCTAATTGTAGAAAGTCCCCAACGACGGTTGTCTTAACTTCGTTGACGAGAACGACGAAGTCCTTCTCGCCGGTTTCGGTCGTAAGGGCAAGGCCAAGGGTGATATTCCTGGTGTCCGTTTCAAGGTCGTCAAGGTTTCCGGTGTCGGTCTGTCCGCCCTCTGGAAGGAGAAGAAGGAGAAGCCTCGTTCATAAACGAACAATCACACGAAAAACGAAGGCTGGGGTCGAGGCGGCGGAGGGAGGAAAATGATTTGAGAACGATTCCAATGACATGTGCGAAAGAGAAGGCGCTTATACGAAAACACGCTCTCTTCTCTGTGGGATCGGAAAAATTCAACCATCATGTTGCATCAGGCATAGGGATTCTGTATGCACAAGAATTTTCTCTTTTAGAAAGGTTTAAACGTTTCACAAGGATGGCGTCATGACTTGTACGGGATGGTTGATTATCTACTACATATTTTGTGGAATTGATGTTTCCTTAGTGTAGTAGCAGTTTGACTGCCAAAAATACCATTGATTGTTGGTTTTACTTTTACTGTCTAGTCGTAGAGTCATAAGATTGTTTGGAATTTGTCTCTTTTTGATTTGCACTATCTATTTCGTTAGAAGGAGATATCTTCTTTGCGATAATGGTCCGAGACGATACGGTAAAGATATGACGGTGCATGGCCCCCCCTGCGAAATAAGGTTAGTGAGATCATTCGTGTAGAGCTGAGAAAAACTGAAGGAACATACAAGTTCGTAATGTACAAGTCCACCAATTCGGCAGGCACATAATCGTACAGCGGGTTTTCGACGTCAATCTTGTCGACCAGATCTCCATCTTCAAACGGAATGACATTGCTGGCGTCGCCGTACTCGATAAGGGATTCCATGTCATACGGATAAACAGGACTGAGCTTGTAGATACCACTGACGACAACAACGGGTGTTTGGTGAACCTTTGCCGCTCTGGCAATCACTCGCGTGCCCGCAGCGGCAACCAGGCCACCATTGGCTAGGACCGAGTGCGTTCCCAGGATGACTTTGTTAACTCGAGACATGATGGCAAAGACCGCAGAGTCGGGAATAACAATGACTGTGATTCCCAGGGCAGTTAACGGTTTCGTAAAATTTTCGGCACTTAGACTTTGATCGTCGTTGTCGTTGTTGCCGCTGACTCGAGAATGTGTCGCGACATGATTGTTGGGGAAGGACTCGGCATGGATGACGGTGAAGTTTCTCTTGGTTGCGGCCTTGAGTAAGAACTTTTGAACGGTAGTAGATGAGGTATATGTCAAAATGACCTCGTTGGAATGGATGTGTTCCAAAGCGTAACCTGCAATCTGATCATCTACCTGTCCGAGTTCGTCGATAATCTCGCCGATACCGTCCAAGACTTCAGCTCGAATGTCTTTGTGTTGACCCTGTCCTTGAAAACGGCCTGATGGCGACACCGTGCCTGGGGAACTAGGTTGAGGTGATTCTGCCTCGGGATGTTGGAGAAGACTAAACATAGAAATGACGGGAGGTGCTTGAGATGGGGTGGAAGACAGAGGAGGTCGAGAGGATGATCGTTCTGAGCCTTCTGCGCGAAGAGATAGGAGGTCCTTGTCATGCACGGGGATTGTAAGGTCGTCCGCAATATGCGAGCGCGGAGGGGAGTGGCTTTCTACTCCATGAGGGGTATGTGGCCGGCTGTCAGATCCAGCTTCACTGGCAAGAAAGAAGTCTGCGTCCCTCTCGTCCTCTGCTTCGTCTCGTATAAGCCCTAGCACACGTCGGACGATATTTCCCACGACTAATTCCCTGGGTTGGGCAACCATCAGCCGCCTGCCCACGCTTTGTACTCGTTCGATCAGTTTGGTAGCATCTGTGGTTCGGAACGCCGATACGACTCGCAGTAGAAGGTAAGCAGTTGCTATGGCGCATGAACGTGATAGACGAATCTGTCGTCGCTTCAGAAGACTGCATTATGTTAGCTCGACCGTTCGCCCGTGTTTGACTTGCATCTTGATAGGAAGCCGTACGATACTAGATTGTCGATCGATGTCTCGATGGGATTTGTTTTGAGAGATTTGAGAAATGAAGACAACCCTGGGGTCAGGGCCGCCGAATTCGAAACCATCTTGTTATTTTCTGTTTCCTGCAACCCTAGCCTCGGGGATTTTCACTGCGAGCTGTTGAAGAGAAAAAGTTCCAAGTACTGCGGGAAAATTGTATGTAGCGGCCCCTCTTCAATTAGTGAGTCAGACAGAGCGCTCGCTCCCCTGTATGCCGGAACGAATGTTTCTGTACCGATTTCTAAGTACAATTCAAGAATCAAGCACCGCGAAGTGCAATCCGTCTCGTTCTTTCTGTCTGATATTTCTCGTTGAAGTTGATGGTGAATGTCAATGCCAATAGAATGCGGGCTCAACCTTGTGCGAGTAAGGCGCTAAGAAGAACGACGGAGCCCGCAGCCTTAGCAACTTGGCCCCAACGGGCAACTTCGCTCCCCACATCTCCGTCATCCGACCTGACTTAGTTTGACGCTGCTAAGCAACAACCCAGGACAGCCAAACATCCAACACATCCAGCCCATCTCTGCACAGTGCACTCTGCATGGTTTAGTGCAAACTGCGACCTCCTCCCTTCCTCTCTGTCTCTTCCGCGCTACCCCTCATACGCCCTTAATTGCTCTTTCCCCTACCATCCGTCTTCAATCCCCGGTTGCGAGCTTCGGTTATCGTGGAAGGGCAGGCTGGTTTTACAGCCGTGCACTCCGACCTAGCCTGGCTGGCTGTACAATCGGCGACTTTCACAGGTCTGTCAGCTGGCGTATCGTAATTTGGTCAAGATAGGTGCAGGTATTACTTGTCCTTGCAATGGAATTGATACTGGAGTGCTGTACGGTTATCTAGGTGCTGACACTACCGGCCAAGATTCCAGGGCCGCTTTCCCAAACCGTTCGCTCGTCCTCATGGCCGTTGCTGAAAGATGAACTCCCTGAATATCCTCTCTTCCCGAGTGATAGGACAGGCTCCCGGTTCTAGCACGCGCGGTCGCTCTCATTCACAGGGCGAGGCATCTCCCGCGAACCTCCGGAACGATCTAGCCAAAGCCCGTTCATACAGCGAACAGCAATTTCACTACACCCTTCCTAAGGACGAGAAGGAGATCGGCGCTCAAGAATCGCCAGCGCTAGTATACTCGTATGATGGTACGATAGGGTATGACGAAAAGACCCAGCTGCTCAATCAGCTGCAAAAGACCGCGCCAAACCGATTCTTCCTCGTTGCCCAGAGGCTATTTGATGCAATTTACGAAACAATACAGGCTATTCTTTCGACAATCGCAGCTCCAGGCGTCTATGTCGCGCAAGCGTTTCGAGATGATGATGGCCACTATTCGCCCATTGTTCCTTTTCGCAAAGTCACTCGATATGTAGCGTTCCGCAATGCGGAAAGTGATTATTCAAGGTCCAAGAGAACTGCAGCATCGCATCGCCCTAAAGATAATGAAAAATCTCGACGAAATGGCGGGTCGACTCGAAGATTAAGAAGCACTCCTTCTCAGTCATCGATTGCATCGTCTAACTCGGAATCTGATGGTGATCGTGACCGGGCCAGACTCGGCACTGACAAAGAACTCCGTGGCACCAAAAACAGAACCTCGGACAAGGAATCTCTTGCGACAGACAACGATCATACTCCAAGAAGGTCTATTCGCATTAAATTAAATAATGAGGAGACTATGAAAAGGCAGAAGAGAAGGCCCCAATTAGCTGAAGCTCCCTACGATTCAACAGGTCATGAGAACACCTCACCGGGTGCAGTCATCACAGCAGAAAGCTTGAAGTCACCAATGTCTCAAAATGCTTCTCATCACCGAATTACCAAATACCCCCATGCCCCTGCTCCTCCGCGACCATTGGTTCCTGTTCGACAGCCTTCCTATACTATGCGGACAACGGGACGTCAAGCACCAACCAGAGTTCCCCAGAAAACCCTTGTTCTCGATTTAGATGAGACACTCATTCATTCTCTTGCCAAAGGTGGTCGCATGTCCAGCGGTCACATGGTAGAAGTCAAGCTAGCAGCCCCAGTATCAGCAACCGGAGAGCCGACAGCCACACTTGCTCCTCAACATCCCATCCTCTACTACGTGCACAAACGACCGCATTGCGATGAGTTTTTGCGCAAAGTATGCAAGTGGTATAAACTCGTCGTTTTCACTGCGAGCGTGCAGGAATATGCCGACCCGGTCATTGACTGGCTCGAGCAAGAACGCAAGTTTTTCCAAGCTCGTTATTACAGACAACACTGCACTTTGCGTAACGATGCATTCATCAAGGACTTGAGCTCTGTGGAGCCGGATTTGAGTAAAGTCATGATCCTAGACAATAGTCCTACGAGCTACATTTTT
This sequence comes from Talaromyces thailandensis, assembly GCA_019828575.1. NCBI lineage: Eukaryota > Fungi > Ascomycota > Eurotiomycetes > Eurotiales > Trichocomaceae > Talaromyces > Talaromyces thailandensis. The sequence continues at coordinate 60,588 of JACVQZ010000038.1, read as the reverse complement.
CACGAAGGTATGCCTGCTATCCACCGTCCTTTACTTAGGTACAGAAGCTGACAAGACACAAGATAATGCCATCCCCATCAAAGGCTGGATCAGCGATCCCACCGATAATGGCTTACTCAATATCATTCCCATGCTCGAAGCTCTGCAGTATGTGACTGATGTCCGTGCATTCCTAGCATTGCGAAGAGGCGAGGCCGAGTCGTAACTTGCATCCGTCAGGGTTATGAAGTTGTCTCGACATTTTGAACCATTTCTCTTCTTTCGTCTGAATCTCATCTTCTAGATCCCTTCCGTCCTCTTCTATCTGTAGAAAAGGGTAAGGGGTTCAAGGAATAAGATGCAAACATGCCCCTTTCTCTCCATAAATGCATTTATTTCATGTCCCCTTTCCTCGGCATTTTGTCGTCGTGTTGTTTGTGCATTGGTTTTATTCTTGATACTCATATGAACATACCCCTCAATATTATTTGCTCTTCTTTTGTGGAAGAGATTGTGCTTTTGCGTCGTATATGAATATCTGTTGTACGTGTTCGTAGCTTGTTACTTGGAAATTGCTTAGGTTCATGATTTGACTCAGAATTAAGCCATGCATTTACCGTCTAATTGACTTGTGCCATTCTTTTTATAAAAACATTATTCTTGTCTACGACAAAGAAAGATTACAACCCCTTGGCCTTCTTGACCTCGGCCCACGACTCCTGCAACGCCGTAATAGCATTATCAATGTCCTTCCTGTTAGGATCCGTAACACTAACACCCATATGTCCAAATCGGATATATGTAGGCGCAATAGCCTTGTGCAAACCGCCCGCAAACACGACACCACGCTTCAACAGTCCCGGAAGAATGTCAGGTGCCGTTACACCCTCGGGCAAGCGGATGGCGGTCATGGCATGTGCTTGGTTCTCGGGCTTTGTGGCGAGTTGAGTCAGTCCCAACTCTGCGACGGCGGCTTTGACTTTGTCTGATGTCTTGGCGTGGATTGCGAATCGTTCGGACATGGGCTTGGCTGTGATGCTGGTCAATGTTGTGTGGAGAGCGTGCACGAGTTGAGTCGGTGGGGTAGCGAAGTATGAGGGTTTACCGGCCTCATAGTTCTGCATTATAGGTTGCCAATTGGCGATTGAGGCATAATATGAAGCGGGGGGTGTCTGGCGGGTCTTGAAGACATTGATGGCGCGGCCGGAAAGCATCAGGATGCTGAGACCTGGTGGGCACCCAATAGCCTTTTGGCTGGCGGTCAAAACGACGTCGAGACCCCAGGCATCGAAGTCGATCTCTTCGCAGCCAACACTGCAGACGCCGTCGACGACAACCAGGGTATCGGGGCTGACGCGGTGGACGAGCTCGGAGACGGCTTTGATGTCACTCAGCACACCGGTGGAGGTATCCACGTGGGTAATTGTGATCAGTTTGTATTGTTTCTGTTTGAGCGCCTCTTCAATCTCGGCGAGCGACGGGCGGTCGCCAATGGGTGCTTTGAGTTGGGTTGCCTTTGCGCCGTAGGTCTCCAATGCAGCAGCAAATGAATCTCCAAAGTAACCGGTGTGAAGGACTAATGCTTCTTCTCCGCGCTCGATCAAGTTGCTGGCGACAATGTCCCAGCCTAGTGTTCCGCTGCCGGAAATGATAAATGGTTGCGATGCGGGGTCGGTGGTTTGGAAGAGTTTGCGGAGGAGGGTCAAGCTCTCGCCGAATGTTTTGACAAAGGCAGGGCCGACATGGCTCTCTCTAATCGCATATTGTTAATTGGGGCATACTAGAGGGGTTATGGCAGGCTTACGCATAATGGGACATGGACTGCAGGACCGCATCGTCGAATTCAATGGGTCCCGGGATGAGGAGGGTGCTATGAGCTGGCTGCGAAGACATCTTGTTTTTGTTCGTATTGTCTGGCTGCTTGGGAATAATATCAGAGTCAATCGGGGGAGGGCTTCGCTGGATAGGATTATATTCCAGATCGTCGGGCTCGACAGACAGTCTCTCGGACGAGAACGGTGTGTTCAATTCAGGCAGCGGCAACCGTTGGTCGAAATGTCTGGCAATGAGGGACAGGCGGGCAGTACCATTGCCATTGCCCTTGCCCCGCCCGGAGTGTGACGCCAGTTTGGCTGCTGGTCGGATTGGCGGCCAAGGAGAGCGTTGGCCGCGGGAAATGCGATCGATTGTCTGCAATGGACCTCGGGTGTTCAGGCGATCTGATCTGGTGGGAGGAAGAAACTGGCCGGGCAGAGGCCGGGGTACCGTAGCCCTGTAGGATTGTCCTGTGTTTTATTCCGCAAAGAGATAAATTATCCGCTTTCCTCGTGCCTGTTGTGTTGGAGTAAGTGCTAAGTACAGAGTACTCATTGAGTATTTGCTTCTTCTCAACTTCTCCCCTTCACCATAAAGACTCGCAGCGATGAATCGGCGCCGGCTCCGAGCCCGGTCATCGGCGCCCTCCATCGTAGACTGAAAGCAAGCTCAAACGGGAAGAAAATTAGGGCTAGGGCTGCCCCGTCTTCCGGTGCAGCAGCAACTAAGCATAAACGGTTAGCCTATCTCATTGATTACATAACGGAAGCTAGCTGGAGCTTGATAACTTATGCGGCGCAGTCCAGAACATAGGGACCACTGACGTTTCCCCAATTGATGCTTGCTCTTGCTGCCTCATATTGCAGCTGTTCAGTATAAGCTGGGAATGGGCCGTTGAGTATCATATGGAATCAAAATGACCTCGCGTCTTGTGCTGGTCATAGGAGACCTATTCATCCCTGACAGGGCTCCAGTATGCTTCTTATCCACCCCGCCCGCAATGTTGCGGCCTGCCGTGTATACAAGCTAACTTGAAGCTCAATCTGAATAGGATATTCCCGCACGAGTGAGTTAGCACCAATGATCTAGCAAACATGGGAATATCATTTGACGATTGATATAATACAGTTCAAAAAACTCCTCACGCCAGGAAAGATCGGCCAGATTCTATGTCTAGGCAACCTCACAGACCGCGACACCTTCGAATTCTTCAGGCAAATCGCACCAGACCTACAACTCGTCAAGGGTGATTTCGACGTCGACTCTCCGAATCTCCCCTTATCCAAAGTCGTGACGCATGGAAGTCTTCGCATCGGATTCACCCATGGCCATACCATAATCCCACCCGGCGATGCCGATGCCCTGCTCATTGCGGCCCGGCAGATGGATGTCGACATCCTTCTATGGGGAGGTACACATCGCTTTGAGGCCTTTGAGTTGGAAGGTCGATTCTTTATTAATCCCGGCAGTGCGACTGGTGCTTTCAGTACGGGCTATTTCCCGGATGGGCAGGAGCCGGTGCCGAGTTTTTGCTTGATGGATGTAGGCATCTCGATTATCTATTCCCTTGTATTCGCGAAGCTGACTTTACCAGGTCCAAGGAGATGTGTTGGTTCTCTACGTATATCAGCTCAAGACGGATGCCAACGGCGCGGAAACAGTGGCTGTCGAAAAGGTTTCTTTCCGTAAGCAAGGTGCTACCGCATCTTGAGCTTGCTTGACTGTGCTGTTATGTTGAATAGATACCTACGTTCCGCAATTTATGATACTATTATGCATCTTGTATAGCATACTATATACCACAGCCCTACAATGCATTATCAGGCTTTCTTTGAAGTACATAACACCACCTTTTCATCAAGGTATTCTCAACAATTGAAATAATCTTGTAGATCATACACATAGTACTAGAAAATCGTGAAAGACAATTCAAAATAAAGGAGAAAGGAGCCTTGTTGAAAGGATCAAGGAAGAACGTTGGTACGAATAGCTCCATTATGAGGAGTCACCTCACTAAGCCCAAAATAGCAGCCCAAGTTCCGCCTCATGGGTGTCGCCGTTCAAGGAAAATAAAACTACGACACCACTAAAACACAATCTACATTCAACCACCAGCAACTAACCGTTCAAATCTTGTTTCATTGTTAACATCTCATATTTATACTTCATCAAAGTTTCATCCTCTTATCAGTGACAAAGCAGGGTTCTTACGCCGCGTTGCGACCTTCCGTTTCCCTTGAGGGAAAAACCTCTCCTTCTATCCCACCTTGAAGAGAAAAGGGAACGATTTTAAGATTCGCATTTTCGCTTCATATCCATAACTCATAACATCTCACGATCACATCACAATGGCTACCGAGGCGGCAGATATTCCAGAGGAGCAATTGAATGCTCAACCGCAGGGAGTTGAAGATGAGGTACGTCGGACGGAAATGCGCCTGCCTTTGGGGCACATCACCAAGCTCCTTCCCTATTCTGTGCCCTACAAAAATGCTTCTAGAACCCAAATTTAAACCTTTTGGTACAGGAAGACATCGCCGCGATGAAGAAAAGAGTCGCAGAAATGGAATCCGAAGCCGCCAAACTGCGCGAAATGCAACAGACCCTAGACGCCGAATCGGAAAGCCTACGAGAAGATAAAGAAGATATTGACGCTCGAAGCATATTCGTCGGAAACGTGGACTACGGTGCCTCGCCGGAGGAGATTCAGGCGCATTTCCAGAGTTGTGGATCGATTAATCGCGTGACGATTTTGTTGGATAAGTTTACGGGTCATCCGAAAGGGTGGGTTCATCTTTTTCGTTGTCGGCGATAAGAGAAGAGGAACTCTGATGCTAAGAGATCTGATAGATACGCTTATGTTGAATTCGCAGAGCCCAGTCTGGTTGCGCAGGCTTTGGTGCTGAATGAGAGTGTGTTCCGCGGACGTAACCTGAAGGTGTGTACTACCAGCCTCTGCTCTTCAAACTTAGCACTAATCATTGACAGGTCACACCGAAACGTACCAATGTACCAGGCATGACCAGAGGTAGAGGCCGAGGTCGTGGTGGCCGTGGTGGCTTTGGACGCGGTGGCTTCCCATACCGCGGCCGTGGAGGTGGTTTCCGTGGTCGTGGCCGTGGATATGCGCCTTACTAGTGTTGCAATCTTTGATAAGGTTGCAGGTCACGTAGGTGTTGGATTGTTACGGCAAGGACAGACCTGAATACATATGCTAGAATGGCACACCCCTCCCTTTCTAGTGTCCATGCTCGTGGTTTCGGAGTTGGAGGTGTATGATATACGTGTAGTTATCTATCAACCAAGCTATTTGAGTCTGGTTACAATGGGCGAATGGGATCAAAAGTTGGGAACTTCTGTGCTATTTATCTTTTGCTCGATTTAATTCTAGAATAGTGTGCACTCAGCATTGATAGGCCATGTGTTTGGGGATAAAAATGCAACGCTGCTCCTAACACAAGCTCGGTCAGGCATTTTTCATCTCTCTCAATTTATGAATATAGAGATGTATCTCATGCCATGATGTTCGGCATTACAAATCCATACCATATATTGTACCATGTGAGCTGTAATATAGTTCACGATACTTGGTATATTGGTAATCAGAATACGGTATTTACAGTTCTAGATTTTAGTCAATGTCCAACCCCTCACCACCCTCTAAACCTTCCCATTTCTTCCAGGAACTAATCTAAGCATGAAATTTTTCGCTTTTATCAGCAATCTGAACTTCTGACTAAATTCGCCATCGTTGAATTTGTGGAGCTATCAAAGCCACACTAAGTGGTTAGGACACTGTGCGAGTTTTGCCTTTGAGACACCAACCTGACAAGTACGTATCGGAACCATTACCAGCCCCTCCGCCCTGGTCATTGGCCAGAACTCGCTCACGTCAAGTCTACTCAGCCCCGAACACCTCGAACATCAGAACAACCAAGCCACGACCCTTTCTCCAATATCCCACTCTCTTTCCGCTTCTTTCAGTCAGACCCGGTCGACCTAGTTATCGATATCGAATTTCCGGGACTGTTGGTTTTCTGGAATACCGTCAATTACCCTCCTGGGTGTGGATGTTGTTAGGCTTCCTTCTTGACTGGCCCGGCTTCTAGGTCGCATCCCGCTCTGCCCGCAGGGCGTCACTTATACGAAGCATGGGATCCAATCTTCCAGCGTGAGTTCAGGTCGAGGTTGATGTTGGTTTATATGTCTGTCGTTCGCGTGCTGACAATCATCGTGCTTTTGCAGTCAGCCAAATCTACGGCTTACAAGTGAGCATCCGGATATCCGCACAACCTGTTTACGAGAACACGAGACCAATAGCTAACGTACTTGTCTTGACAGTCATTGCCGCTGACGGTCTATATAAGCGCGATGTCTTCCGTATGTGTCGTTCCGATCATATCTTCGTACGATCAAGCTGATAGATGTTGTGTTTAGGATTCCCTGATCCTTTTGCTGTTGCCACCATTGGCGGCGAGCAGACGCAGACGACTACAGTTATCAAGAAGACGTTGAATCCGTACTGGAATGAAACTTTTGATTTGTACGTTTCATCTTCTCCTCTATGAAGTCGACCATGTTTCTTACGAAATGCGTGTACAGAAAAGTCAATGAGGACAGCATCCTTGCGATTCAAATCTTTGACCAGAAAAAGTTCAAGAAGAAGGATCAGGGTTTTCTGGGAGTCATAAATGTGCGCGTCGGCGACGTGATCGATCTTCAAATGGGCGGCGATGGTAATTGATTAAAACAAAGCGGTTCCCCTTATCGGTGATTGAGACTAACGTCAATCACTCGCAGAAATGCTCACTCGGGATCTCAAAAAGTCGAATGATAACTTGGTAGTACATGGAAAGCTGATCATCAATCTTTCAACCAATCTTTCTGCACCTGCTCCGAATCAGAATGGGGCCAATAGGCCACAGCAGCCATCAGCAAGCCTGTCAGGACTCGTTCCGCAGGTCCAGACACCACCTACTACACAAAACCAGTCGTTTGCCGACGGACCAACCCCGGCATCTATCGCAGCAAGTTCCACAAATTCCTTCACACCAACCCGAACTTCGTCTAATGCCCGACCGACGAGCGGTTTATCGGCCCCAACTGAGCCGCAGCCCAACGGCCAAGCGTCGCAAGGATCGAGAACGAATTTGAGCTCTTTTGAAGATAATCTGGGTCGACTGCCTGCAGGATGGGAGCGTCGTGAAGATAACTTGGGAAGAACGTACTATGTCGATCACAACACGAGAACCACAACATGGACTCGACCCTCGGCGAACTACAACGAAAGTGCCCAGCGTTCACAAAGAGAAGCCAATATGCAAATGGAGCGTCGGGCTCACCAAAGTCGAATGCTTCCTGAAGATCGTACAGGAGCTAGCTCACCAAACTTACAAGAAGCTCAACAGTCGACTACTCCACCTCCGGGCGCTAGCACTGCTTCCAACGCGGCCAATGCTGCTTCGATGATGGCCACTGGTGCTACAACCGCTGGCACCGGTGAGCTTCCAGCTGGCTGGGAGCAGAGAACTACACCAGAAGGAAGGCCATACTTCGTCGATCACAACACCCGCACCACCACCTGGGTTGACCCACGCCGACAACAGTACATTCGCATGTACGGACAGAATGCTACTGGAGGAGGCAATACCACCTTCCAACAGCAACCTGTTTCGCAGCTAGGACCTTTGCCCAGCGGATGGGAAATGAGATTGACCAATACTGCGCGTGTATACTTTGTCGACCACAATACAAAGACCACCACATGGGACGACCCACGACTACCTTCGTCTCTTGACCAGGGTGTGCCGCAATATAAGCGTGATTTCCGTCGCAAGCTGATCTACTTCCGATCGCAACCAGCATTGAGAATCATGTCTGGTCAATGTCACATCAAGGTTCGCCGTAGTAATATATTCGAGGACTCATATGCCGAGATCATGCGGCAGAGTGCCTCTGATTTGAAGAAACGACTTATGATCAAATTCGATGGAGAGGACGGTTTGGATTACGGTGGACTTTCTCGGTATGCTTGTATCAAATTTTGAGTGTGTCATATGCTAATTCTGCACTAGTGAATACTTCTTCCTTCTCTCCCACGAAATGTTCAATCCCTTCTATTGTCTTTTTGAATACTCCGCTCACGATAATTACACCCTTCAAATCAACCCTCACTCCGGTATTAATCCCGAACATTTGAACTACTTCAAGTTCATTGGACGAGTTGTCGGATTGGCAATCTTCCATCGCAGATTCTTGGATTCGTTCTTCATTGGCGCGTTCTATAAGATGATGCTCAGAAAGAAGGTCACACTTCAAGACATGGAGGGAGTTGACGAAGATTTCCACCGAAATTTGACGTGGACACTGTAAGTTATATCGTCTTTGATTAATGGATAAAGCTAATCGTGCCGTAGTGAAAACGACATAGAAGGCATTGTTGAGCTTACGTTTTCGATCGACGACGAAAAGTTTGGCGAACGAGATACAATTGATTTGATACCCGACGGAAGAAATATTCCCGTCACTAATGAGAATAAGCATAAATATGTCGAGTAAGTGCAGCCTTTTTCTGTTGTGACCTGAGGTTTCTAACATGAGACAGACTTGTTACGGAATGGAAGATTCAGAAACGTGTAGAGCAACAATTCAACGCATTCATTTCAGGCTTCAACGAGCTCATTCCTCAGGACCTTGTCAATGTCTTCGACGAACGTGAGCTGGAGTTGTTGATTGGCGGTATTGCCGACATTGACGTGGACGATTGGAAGAAGCACACCGACTATCGTGGATACCAAGAATCTGACGAGGTCATTCAGAACTTCTGGAAGATTATCCGAAGCTGGGACGCAGAACAGAAATCGCGATTACTTCAGTTCGCGACTGGTACTTCTCGTATTCCCGTCAACGGATTCAAGGATTTGCAAGGATCAGACGGACCTAGACGGTTTACGATTGAGAAGTCTGGTGATCCTAACGCTTTGCCCAAGTCACACACATGGTATGTTCTTTTCATCTTGGCTTCACATAGATGTAACCTTGCTAACAATATTGATAGCTTCAACCGTCTTGATCTACCCCCTTACAAAACGAACGAAGCTCTGCAGCAGAAATTGTCCATAGCCGTCGAGGAAACACTAGGCTTCGGCCAAGAGTAAGCTGTACAAGACAACGGTATAGGTTGGCCGAATGTGACGCCTGTCAGGGAAGGAAGAGCAGAGCGAGGCGCCGGCCGGCCGATACAGCTAATTACATACTACGGCGCCACCAGAATGATTGTACGACAAGCATACTGTTTTTGACCACCCTTTTTGCTTTGAGTTCTACTACCTCGTACTACTACCCCTGAGGAGATTTCGTCCGTGTCGTCCGTCCTCACCATCGCTGTTGATGATGCCGTCTTTTGTCGTTGTTGTTGTCTCCCCTCTATATCTCCATTTGCTTTTTCTATCCTATATATAGTACCATATCGCTATCCTTACTTACATTCTATCTTTTCAGGTTCTGATTGATTGGGAAAGGAAAATTGTCATTGTCATTATTATACATTATCAATTAACTTTCTTTGATGTCGAGCATTGTGCTAGTAGAGAAGATCAGTTCCATATTACTGGTGATTACAAAACCAATCCCGCAACCAAAGCCAACGCAGCAACGAGTCCTCCCTGAGCGAACGGTCCACTGACAGAAGCGGCAGCAGCAGAATGCGAAGAAGTCGAGAAAGCTCCAGTCGCAGTCGAGGTAGAAGCCGAATGGCCGGAAGTCGCAGTACCAGTCTGAGTAGCAGATGAGTCGGAGGCGGTCGATGAAGCAGAAGACGAAGCAGAAGAGACAGTCGCCATGCTGCTTGCAGTGGTGGAAGTGCTGGTGCCGTACGCCTTTGCGGCGTTGCAGTAGGATGTCATGGTCTGTTGGGCGCCGAATTGGCCGTCATCGCCGGGGCAATTGTTGTAGCAGCTGTTTTGTGCGTGTTAGATGTGGGAAATGCTCAAAAATTGGAATAGGAAGGGACATACGTGAGCACATTGTTGCTTTGTTCACAGAGGCAATCCCAGTCATTTGCTGCGCAGCTTGAGAGTTGGGCTTGTTCTGTGGCGAGGCATGCGTCGAGGATGCTGTGTCAAACAGGATAGGTCAGTTGATGTGTCCTAGATGGTCAGGGTGAGGATGGACTAACTTCTGAGCAGCGCAGGTAGCGCGGCGAGAATGGGCAGCTGCGAGGCCGACGGTGAGGAGGGTAGCGATTGCGGTAGAGAAACGCATTTTGATTGAGTTGTTGTTGTCCTAGAGGGAAACGACAAGACGTTGTCACGGAGTAAGCGAGTGTGGTGAGAAATAAAATGAGCGAGAGACTGATGGACGATGGGACCTATGGAGAGGAAGATGGAGAAAGGAGACAGACGACGTCTTTTTATTCAACCATAAACACGACCAAGACAACAAACATCCCAAAACGGGCATCTACATACTTCAATACATGATACATAGTCAACCCTTCTGTATTATTATTATTTCCAATCCAGGATATGTTCATGTCTTTTGTGTAATCATACACGTCATGTAGTGTACCTTACAGATGGTGTTACAAGGAAAGCCACCGCCCCAAAGGGAAGTTTACCCCTTGTTTCCGGACTCGGAAATATTGAAAACTATGACAATTTGATAATGTCCCGAGGGCTCGCCCAGCCACTTCTCCCTTGGATATGACATGTTTACATTCTTTCAAAGAACTTGATTTGGTATGTAAGCGAGCTTATATTCATTGTTGATCCCGGGGATTTGTTTTCGTCGTGTATGTTGCTATGCCTGGGTGGAAACATTGAAGGGGCCTTTACAGATCGGCTTGGGTCATTGTCGTTCTGTAAGAAGCCCGGAGCATAAAAGGGAGTTCTCCTGGATACAGCCTATTCCTGATCAGTCACTCACTATCCTACTAAGCTCATTCTTTCTCTTATCACCATCTCAGCCGGCAGCCCTACGTTTACCGGTAATTGAGGAGTCAGTCCCTTGTATTCGTGAATTTCGTGGACATTTGATAAGTCAGTGCACCCACCGTACATACCGACAAAAAAGCTGAAAAAACTGATTCGGCCAACAAGACGGAGTTCCTTGATCGACATGTCTATTGTACACGGCGTCAGTATGTATGTAGTGGTACCCCACAAAAGTAAAGTTCATGACTGTTCCTCCTTAATTATCTTCTCCAGATATCCCAGTGCCTTCCCATTGGTACGATACTTCATCAATTGTTGATCGCACCAAACCAACCATTCTGCACAGTAACTTTTGAAAGGCACATGGGTGGGTAATGTCCCTCCACATACCTGGCTTATAGGTTTCATAAGGGAAAAAAAAAGTTGAGAGCCTAAATGGCTCTCAAAAGAATGACTAGTGTGAGGATTGAACTCACGACCTTATCCGTAGACGTCGCAAAAAGGACTCTTGTAAAGGATACGCCCTAACCACTAGGCCAACCAGCCATGTATGGTAAAGGAAAAATCCAAATCATGAATTCTTTCGATCACATCTCCATTCTCCATGATCAAACTCCGCGCTAACCCATCGAAAGATTTAATGCACCTCGACTTCCATACTGCAAGATCCTCCAGACGGACATCTTCGTCTCGCAACGCTCATCATTGTCTCAATGTCCGACTCCTGAATGCCGAACCTCCCCAAATCTCTCGCACGCTGCGACATTGTAGCGCAATTTTCAAAATCCTCAAGAGGGGCTACACCACAAAAATGGATATCGAAAGGCGTTGAATCCGTAAGGAGGGCACCGGCCCTCTGTAAGAATACACCGGACTCGCTACGGACAATTTGTACGATTCCCAACGGTCTTATCCTGTCTTCCGGTCGCATCCAAGAAGCGCAGCGGCTCCCTAGTCATGTTTTGCGTCACCTCATTCACACACAGTCTTCGCTGTCGACAAGTCTAGAAACAACAAGTAGTCCCGAAGAAAACCTCCCGACGAGTATACAGGACGATACCTCTCAATCTCGTTCTATCCGATTCCGTCGCTGTGAAGTCGACACGTTTCGTCTGAAAATGCAGGCTTCGAGAAGTATCGAGAAGATATGTCCGACGCGTCAAAAAGCCGCATTACGAATAAGGCAGAGGAAATTTGTTTGGAACAACCCAAGAACCGAATTTAAACAAGTCGAGAACCCCATGAAATACTATCCTTACTCCAAAGAAGAAGCTGGAATCCCTTTGAAGGTCAAAGATTCGGTCAGACGTGTGGAATTAGCACTTCGAAATCAAGGGAGACGCATCTCCAAAGCAGCTTTTGATCATGATATCAAAATTAGGCTGTCGACAATGTTTTCCCCCTCAGGAATACCTAAAGTCTGGCTCTCCTACTACGGCAACCTCTTTACGTGCAAATCAAGAGGGAGGATGGACTCCTGGCATCCGCCCCCAAATATGGATCAGAGCACCTACCAGCTGTTCAATAAATTACAGAATCAGGGTGTGGAAGCGTTTAAAGAATTGTGGAACGCATATGGAGAGCGTGCCAAGATCAGAAGATGGCCTCTCATCGCCCTTCATATATTGAGCACCTGCCCTGCCCTTATGCCGGACTTTTTGCTAGGCACAGACTCCGCACCATACCCGCCGTTTGCAATGATAAGCGACTGCATGCTTTACCTTCATATCTTCCATAAGGAGGTCGACCCTAATGCTCGCCAAGCCGTTATTCTCCAGTGCATGGATCCAGACAGATGGCCAGTCGTGCTACTGCCACAACGCGGCGTCAGATTGTACGTAATGACTGCGGGCAAGGAAAATGCATATAGGGCCATGGAAATCATGCGCTCAAGAGAGTCACAGATTTCAGCTTACACCCTACTCGCATTCATGAACGTTTGCACACAAGCTGGGGATGTCGATAAAGCACTGGAGTGTCTCCACGCGATTGCCTTGCTAGAGAATCGACAAGGTCTTTCAATGAATTCAGAAGGTGTTCTTCGCCACTGCTGCAAACTGCTCGAATTGGATGAAGTTGTGAATGAGAATGGTGTACGCAATTTCAAGATCCTGCCACAGATTTTGAAGTTAGGGGTGACTCCGTGTCTCGAGATGATGAATGTGGTTCTCTCGAATGCTTTCAACACCGGAGATCCACATCTTGGTCTTGACATGTTAGGCTATATGAAGGAGCAGGGCATGGAATTCAGCTCCTATACCTACAATATCCTACTCACTGATGCTGTGGCTCGAAGGGATCGAGATCGGGTTGATGCTCTGCTAACTGAAATCAGCCTGCTTCCAGAGCTCAAAGACAACCAATTCATTGCCTCCAAGGTAATCCATTCTCATTACGTCTTTGGTGCCAAGGATGCATATCGTTCAGATAACCCGGGCAGACATCTTATGGATATGTTGGATATTTACTGTCGCTATTATGATCCTACGCCGCTCAAAGAACTTGGAATTATCCCAGAACGATTCAATACGATAGACCTTCCGGAAGAAGGCCAGCCAAGCTATACCATTTTAGTGACCATGTTGGCAACGTACCTGAGATGCAACCCACGACATGTGGCAACGATGCGGCTGTATAAACGATTCCGCGAACTGGTTGCTCAAAGACATCCCGTCATCGCACCGCTAATCCAGTACCCGCATGTATACAACGAGTTTATTATCTCTTTTCGTCCATATGGTGCGGATTTGACGGATTGTATTTCGATAGTGGAAGATATGGCTCGTGCCGAACCCTTCGAGGTCAACGGCACAGTCATCTATCCCGCGAAGCCGAACGCCTATACATGGAATACATTGATGAGCGTCTTTGTCTCCCATCGTGATATGAATGGTGTAGCGTCAGTTCGGGAAATCATGCGACAGTGCGGTATCGAATTCAATGCCGTAACATGGGACACGATCATCAACGGAACAGTGAGAAATCAAGATATTCCCGCCACAATAGCTGCGTTGAAGGAAATGGACAAAGACGGATTTGCGCCGGACCGATTTACATACAAAGCGCTCCGTTTGGCTCATGATCCAAAGGCACTTGAGGCTGCCATTGAGGCTCTTGATAAAGAGACTGAACAGCTCGTGGAGGAAGAAATGAAGGCCCTGGAGCGGGAGTATGACGAGCTGATGAACCGGGGCCTAAAGCGTCTAGCTCTTGCTTCGAAATTTAAGTATTAGTTTACATCTGTCCCATTTCCTACTCTTAGTGTGCACTTACCCGGGGCGTTATATTTGTGTGTTGCATTGTACAAAGACATAGGAGGCTACTGTAATTATATCTCACGGACGTTCCAAAGCCATATAATAGACGGACAATGAAGCATTTTGTGTACCATACGCCTCTTTCATCTATATTATTCATAAAGCATTAACATGATTTTAATCAAGTGTATATTTTCCTTTCTGATTAGTCGCCGATGAATATCGAGATCTAAACAAGCATAATTAGCTTTCTGGCCTGAGTCGACGCGGGCAAAGTCTTTACTTACTGCCATGATAACGCAGCATATACTAACATACGGACTTAACCGTTCGCCTATTCTCGCGCATTTCCAGAATATTCCAAAGACGCTATCATAAAGTAACATGTAAGCAACAATGCGGCTAAGTCTCATTCGCAGGCTGTAGTAGCGGTACGTACCCGTGTTGATTGCGGTCCATGATGCCGGGCATCATCGAGTGGGCATATGCGCTTGTGCAAATTGTCAAGAGAAAGACGAGGAGGAGGGATTGGAAGTTGAAGAGAGCGGCCTGTCGAGATGGAGATTAGCTGTCTTGTTCGTCTTCGGATGAGAGATGGCACACAACGTACCATATTGTCGTGCGGCTCGCCGCGTTGTGTATTTTGCGTTCAAGATTGAGTAAATAAATGCGCGCAACTTCAAAGATGGCGTATTTTTTTTAGATATGTAAAAGACAGGCAGTTGAAAGGATCGAGCTGATTTGAACAGCTTGAATGATGCCAACATCTCAACGCTAAAAGGATGGACTACTAGATAGACGCGCGCCAAGATTTCCGCTTCGGATGTCATAGGCTCCACTCAAGCGCTTAACATCTACCGTCTACCTGCCAATTCCTTCAATGGGCTCTTCCAACTCAGGCTGATTCATCGACACTTTGAGGGTCCACAGCGACTTGACAACCTTCTTAACTTGCCTATGGGCTGACCGAAGAAACGGCAGGGTCTTAGCTTTCGACAGACCTCTTTGCGCATCGTCATTTACCCTTTGGTCAACCATCCACAGCTCGACGCCCCTCAGTTTTACTTCACTTGTCTTCGAGCGAGACCTCAAGTCGATTGAGCAAAGGATCATATTACATCTTGAGAACTAGAAAGCAACCACACAAAGAAGCAAAATGGCAGAACCCCGCGCTCGTGCCGCAAGGCACAAAGGTCAGATGAACTTTGCCAGCGACTGTACGTACTTCCTCTACCATCATCAAACGACAACACTCAGCTGACTGTTCAGTGCGAACCCTTCTATCCGGCTACGGCGACCGCGATGCCCACCCCTACTGCGCTCCAGGCCCCTTACCGGAAACAGTCCGCGTCCTCGACGAAGTGGTCACCGACTTCATCTTGGAAATGTGCCACGAAGCCGCCGCCTACGCCAGCTATGCGCGGCGCCAGAAGATCAAAGTCGACGATTTCAGATTCGCGTTACGTCGTGACCCGCACAAGCTCGGCCGTGTGCAGCAACTGCTTCAAATGGATCGGGAGCTTAAGGATGCGCGGAAGATTTTTGATCATGATGATGATCAGGTCGGTAACGGGAGGAAAGTGGCTGAGGAGTTGGATGTTAGTGTTGATGGGACTGTTGCGACGGGTACCGGGAAAGGGAAGGGGTCGACTAAAGGGAAAGGGAAACGGAATGCTGGGAGAATAGGGTCGGATGCTACAGAGGAGACGGTTACGAAGAGACGAAAAGTCGATGGGTGAGGGTCTCACTTATCGGTTTGAAATAGGGATGGAGTTTTGTATCAACATTTTTTGCATCTATGGCGTTTCACGGGGAGTTATGAGGGCTATCATTTGGTTTATTTCGTCTTCTTCATGGATATACGGCTAATTTTAACAATGCAATTTGACGATGATGATGATGATGATGATTAACAGCATCTGCCTTTATACAATTAAAGTCACAAATGTACGAAACGAACCCTCACGGCTTCCTTCGATGTCACTCAATCGAGCGCACCATACGTTAGGGTTAGGCTCAAGCCTTTTTTTACACTAGGATATTCAATGCATCATCTAGTTTCATTTCATTTCATCGAGGAATAAGCTAGATGGTCTCTAGCTCACTAAATATTTTTATAAGTATGCATGTCAACGAAGTATGACATGACTTGATACTCCAAGACGCCGTGCCCTTTTCTTGATACTCATCCATCTCCTCGAACTCTCACTGAAACGCTTGAAACGATGCTGACGGCCGAGGAAGTCTAGCAGTGGACTAGAGCAGAGGAGACAGGTAGAAGAACCGGATGACAAAAGACGAAAGAAAAGAAAGAATTACAATAAGGTTTCCCTCTAGATAAAACAATGGTTTATGAAGAAAAGCAATAGTCAGACATGATCGTGATATGTGCATGGCATGGCATGTGCTTCTTTTCTTCGTAAGAGTTTCTCTTTTTTTCGACCTTTTTATGCGCGAACTTCCTCGGTGTTCCTCTCTTGGTTGCGCTGTTCGCGGCCTCCTCGACCACCCTTGCCGCCTCGCTGGTTGCGTTGGGCACCTTCGCCGGTAGTGGCGCCTTCGCCTCCTCCGAGGGTGAGTTGAGCGGTAGCAAGTCTGTTGGAAAGTTCCATTTGTGTGCGGATTGTGTTGGCCAAGTAGGAAACAACAAGAACATCTTGGATGTGGTTGTTACTGTAGAATATTAGCACGCATTCCTAATATGTAAGTGAAAGTTCAAACACGTACAAGTCACGTTCAATATCTGCCGGCTCGACCTTAGGAGCCAATGCAAGCGCATTCAACAAGAATTGACCAAGGGCAGTCGAAGCGGGTGCCTCCTCATCAATGACGGCCTCGACGTATTTCGACACCCGGTCAATCATACCAATAACCTCCTCAACAGCGCGCTCCAAGGCCTCGATATCGGTAAAGATACTAGCCTGTCGGTCCTCAGCATCCCGGGCATTTGCAATAGCCTCCAAGCCATTCTTTTCGGCCTCTCCATATCGAATCTCATGAGGAACAGGAATGAACGCAGCGCTGTCAGCGGCCCGCTCAACGGTAACACCGACAGGGGCAGAGATATAAGCGCGGGTCTCAATATCCTTTCCGGGCTCCGTCGAGACAGTAAGATGCACTGCGGGGTGCGGCCAAGTTCCATCACTCTGGCCGTAAAAATTCTGAATCAAGGCGGAGAAAGTGTTCAACTCGGACGATGTGGCGTACCAGCCCACGAGGACTTCCTTGGGGTTCGCTTTGAGGTGGAGAGCGAGCATCTGCTTCTGATATTCCATATCTACTTCGACTTGGTCGGTGGTCTCTGTGTGTCCAACTGCGAAACAGCTTCGGATTTCGACTTCGGTTCCATCTTCACTTCGTGTTCCCAAAAGTGTTCCAATGACTCTGTCCTGATCGGCGTTTCGGCGCAGCGAGTGGTCGAGAATAGAGAAAATAGCCTTTATTAAGTCGACATTAGCTCACATGAACTTCCTGCAATATGAGCTACAAAGACAGACCTGAGGTTGAATAACCACATTCAGAGGGGCAGTGGTTGGTGCAGACCCCACCGTCACTGGGCCCAAAGGCCGCGCGAGGTGAAGGAAGGAATCGGTCTCAGCCATATTGATTTGTGCAAGACAAGGCCTGTCTCTCGGGGTGGCAGAGAAACAGACGTGGTGACTGTCTTGTAGAGAGGAGTGTTTGAAGATTTCTTCGGTTGTGGAGGTGGAGTGGCTCCCTGTGTCCCGGCGCCTGGCTTCTTCCTTGGTGGATGGCGGCGGTTGTTGAGGCGCCAAATTGTGTGTGCGACGCCGAACAAAATTTCACGCTAAGATAAGATAAGCTCCGGCCAGAAAAAAATGTTCGGCATAACCTGTACCTATTATATACTGATTTAACGAGACGTGTTTATTCACAATGCCACCACCAAGGAAAAGAGGAAGAGGCTCTTTTAGAGGTTCTTCTAGAGGTGCTAGAGGAAGAGGATATGCTCGTGGTGGAAGAAATGGTTTCCAGACATCTCGAGTGGATGAAAAGAGGTAAGGCAGAGAAACCTAATTATCAATGCATGCTAATGAACGACCTTTGATTACAGGGAAGTAGAATCATCCGACGAGGAAGATCAGTTCAACCGGTTTGAAAATGGTGTTCCTAGTGGCGACGAACCGATGCAGGATGAGGAGGTAGCCAGCGAGCCATCTTCAGAGGATGATGAACCTGCGACGGAACGTCCCTACAACTCTTTACTTCAACTACTCAATGCGAAATCGGAGCCCAGTCATGCACGGAAGCGACGAAAGCTCGACCATACCGGAAGCAAACAAGTCACTACCAGTCGCGATGAGGAAATTCACGAAACGACCAAAGAGCCCGAGGAGCAAGACGTCCTGGAAAACCAGGAGGCTTCGGATGAAGAAGACAATGCCGAGGTAGACAAGGCAGACGAGTCGAATGACGAAGACGAAGACGAAGATGGTAAGGATAATAAACCGCGGTAAGAATAATTGTTCCTGTATGCTAATGTATACAGCATTGGATCCATTCGAAACACACATTTCCAGTCCGAACGAAGCAGAGACGGCGAAGCGAGTAAAGGAAATATCGACAGACAAATGGCATTCGATCAAGTTATCACTTCTGGAGACTTTCAGATTAATCTATAGCATACCGCACGGAGAGGACGGCACCTGGAGTATGCCTCCTGCTGTGAAAAATACTCGAAGCTTGAAGGTAATTTTTCCTTCGCAGATAGTATGACACGATATTGACCAATTCTAGCTCAAGAAGAGATTGGTTTCAACAGCTGCGGAGCGTATACCCAACTTTCAGGGCATTTCTCAAAATATCGCTTCTTTGGTTTTCAACTACAGCGACGTTCTCTTTGGTGACAGATCGCCGTCCAACGCAGCACAGATGCGGGACATTTTGAGCCTACACGCCCTCAATCATGTCCTCAAGACTCGTGACCGAGTCATCAAGAATAACGCTCGCCTGTCGAGAGACACAAACGAAGATATCGAATTACGTGATCAGGGCTTCACAAGGCCAAAGGTCTTGATTATACTTCCGACAAGACAAGCATGCGTCCGGTTTGTAGAATCTATTAGCAAATTCTATCAGCCAGAGCAACAAGAGAATAGAAAGAGGTTCATGGATGAGTACAATGCTGAAGACAACGAATCATGGCAAAGCAAGCCTGATGACTTCCGGGATCTTTTTGGAGGCAACGATGATGATATGTTTCGAATTGGGCTGAAGTTCACAAGAAAGACGATCAAGTACTATTCGCAATTCTACAATTCAGACATTATTCTGGCAAGTCCTTTAGGATTGCGAACGATTATGGATAAAGAAGAGTATGTACCTGTCTCTGTTGCGGTTGGACTGAATCTGACAATCAGCAGTGAGAAGAAACGGGACCACGACTTCCTCTCTTCAATTGAGATTGCCATCGTTGACCATGCCGACGGTCTACTCATGCAGAACTGGGAGCACGTCGAATACATCTTCGAGCATCTCAATCTACAACCGAAGGAGGCTCACGGATGCGACTTCAGTCGCGTACGGACATGGTACCTAGACGATCGCGCACGATTCATACGTCAAACCATTGTGTTGACATCATTCCTCACCCCCGAAATCAACTCGCTCTTCTCGCAACACATGCAAAACGTCGCCGGAAAAGCCAAGATACTCCCACAATACAACGGCGCAATCACCGAAGTGGCTCTTCCAATCACAGTGAAGCAGACCTTCTCTCGTTTTGATTCCACTTTTGCGCTCAAAGATCCCGATTTGCGATTCAAATATTTTACCACCGCTATTCTGCCGGCTCTTGCGCGATCAGTGACGGGCAAGGGAGAGGGCAATGGAGCGGGCACATTGATCTTCATCCCGTCATACCTGGACTTTGTGCGAGTGCGCAATTTCTTCTCTACCTCTTCACAAGCAACCAACATATCCTTTGGCGCAATCTCCGAGTACACGGAACAAAGCGAAATGAGCCGGTCACGCAGTCATTTCATGAGCGGAAGACTTTCAGTCTTGCTGTACACAGAGCGAGCGCATCACTTCCGACGATATAACATTCGAGGCGTTAAACATGTCATTTTTTACGCTCTTCCTGAGAATCCGATATTCTTCAGGGAGATTGTGCAGTATCTGGGTCTGGATCCAAGTGCTATTTCTGGCAGCGAGACTCTCGATGTGCGAGCAGTGTTTTCCAAGTACGATGCCTTTAAACTTGAGCGTATCGTGGGCACTCAGCGTGCAGGGAACATGCTCAAGGAGAAGGGAGGAGATACTTTTCGATTTGTATAGATAATGAGAAACGTACATGGTATGTAATTATGTATTGACAATACCATACTAACCACTTTCGTGTCCATCTCTTGCGGGGGTTTTCAGCCTATCAAACCTTAAGAGCACCGTCGACCAATTACAGCCTGTAACACCCACCAGGATGTCTGCCTGATGTCTGTAAAACACGGGGATTCGGCACCAACTGTTACGTACTGTAGTTGTATCGATACATAGGCAGAATGCTCGCGAGATCAGCTGCCTGAATGGCGTTACGTACTTTTCTACACAACAATCCTTTCCTTGTACTTCTCATTATCATCTCCTTCAGGCTATCACAGCGTCGTCCAGATTGACATCAAACGACAACGAAGCCGGTGTTGCCGAATTATTTCCTCATACGGTAGAACGTTATAGGGTTTCTCGCTCGGATTCGATTGTTTTGCCACTTACCGACAGTTGCCGGTCTTACCGGTGGTTTGTTTTTTGTTCGAGATATATATGATTTCGTTTATTGGTTCTTGACTTTTCTTTCTCCTTGTGCGGATTTTCTTGTGTTTGAGATATATGGGTCACGGTCGACACTAACCAGCGTGATTTAAAGATGGGGGACGTTCGCCGAACGAGTGACTCTGTACAATCAGAGATTGAACGAGAAGATCAGGCGATGACCGATGCGACGGAAGTGGCGCGGACAGAGACAAATGCCAAAGCAGATGACGTACAATGCGAAGAGCCTAGAAGTATATATTTAAACAACCTACGACCTGCAGCCGATAGACTCTTTGGCGACAATTTGTCTCTCTACGCAGGAAATGTTTCGAACGGTCAGGATTATGGTCAAAGACACCCACAGATAGGTCCGTCGCCAACCTCCGCGCAGCCAGCTTCAAGATGGAAACGGTCCATGGTCTACAGAGTGTGGACGCAGGGAAAAGGCATGCTGATGGTGATTCTGTCTCAATTCTTCGGGTCTTCGATGAATGTGATGACCCAACTCTTGGAGAGGGATGGTTCGCATGGAAAGGCCATGCATCCATTTCAGGTGAGCACTTTTGACTACAACGACGGAAGCAACGACTGATCCGAAGTTTAGATCCTCTTCTCGCGCATGATCATCACCGTTGCAGCTAGCTTCTTCTACATGTGGTATGCGCAAGTTCCGCATCCATTCGGTTCAAGAGGGATTCGCGGACTCCTGATACTTCGAGCTGCAGGCGGCTTTTTCGGCGTCTTTGGCATGTACTTTTCTCTGTTGTATATGCCATTATCAGAAGCCACGGTTCTTACATTCTTGTCACCCATTGTTGCATGTTATGCATGCTCATTTCTGATGCCTAATGAGCCTTTCACGCGCAAACAGCAGCTTGCAGGAGTTATCTCGTTGCTTGGCGTTGTTCTTATTGCGCGGCCATTCTCAGGAGGAAAAGTTGAGAGTCTTGCCAGTGAAATCGCGCCTTTGGCCGGCGACGGAAATAGCACGCTTACGGAAATCGTCGGCGGGAAACTAGCAGACAACGACATGGCAGGTGGGGTCAGCGCAATACATCACCTCATGGCCGTTGGCTTCGGAATCCTCGGTGTCTTTGGCGCAGCATGCGCATACGTTACGATTCGTCTTATCGGCTCGAGAGCCCACCCCTTGGTCAGCGTCACCTACTTCTCTGCATACACAACCACAGTCTCTCTCATCGCCATGATCGCAATCCCGTCAGTCTCGTTCCGTCTACCCGGGAACCTGATGGAATGGGGTTTGCTTCTCGGTCTGGGAGCCACTGGTTTCACGATGCAATATCTACTCACTGCGGGATTGGCGTATCAGCCACCATCTATAGGAGGCAAGCAGCCTCAAAAAGGGAATGGGACGCGGGCAACATCCATGCTGTATACGCAGATGTTGTTTGCCTTGTTTTATGATAAAGTGGTCATGGACAGTTCGCCTAGTGCGATTAGTTGGGCGGGTTCGGGGTTGATTCTTGGTAGTGCGTTGTACGTTGGCGTTATTCGCGATAACGGCAGCAACAACAATGCTACGAGATGTGCAGGTCAGGATAGTGCTCAAGGCCAGGGAGGAGAAAATGAGTCCGAGACGGGACGAGTCAAGGATACAATTTCATCGCGGGATATACGGCATGCTGAGGAAGGTTGGGGTCTTTTGACCGAGTTGGATGATATAGATGCTGAAGCCGAGGCTTCTTCTTCCTCATAGACTTAGAATTTGCTAGACATGAGTTATGATTGCTACATGATTGCTATGGCTACATAATTATTACCTGTAACTCGTTTCTCCATAAAACATCCTTGTCAGCTCCACGTCTCCATATGTACTCCGTTCGGATACCGATCGTCAAAAATGCGGAGTAAAAACCACTCGTATAGTAATTGGGGATGTGGGGAGACAACACTTTCTATCTCATTTCAAGATAGCATTTTGATGTTGGTGCATATGGGTTGAGGGTGTACTACTAGCCTAGGGTCCAATGTAGAACATTTGGGATGCCACAACGCGGAGGACAGTCCTGAGAGCATAGTACGTACGTAAGATATCAAATGAAACATACGCCCATGACCCGGATCGTCATTTCAGCTGCATTGCATAAGGCCACTTCTGTCCGAGTACGCAGTCCAAGCACGATGCACGTTGAAAAAGAAACGAGAAATCGCGCAATCGGTCTCTGCGTACTGGGTATGGGGTGCTCTCATGTACGATGTCGTCGATACGTCCTTGCCATGCTGTCTACATAGTACGTGGAAGATGAGATGACCCACTAAGCGGATGGAGATTCTCTAGCGCTGGATATGGCATCCACAATTGTTGCAGATGAGGATGGAGAGGATGGAGATGATCTGGAGCAGAGTACTCCGTCCTCCGAATGGATTGATTCGACTCGTCCCTTGACTTGGGATGTTCATGGCGGGATGACCGATGAACGCTATGAGGATGTCAACAGAGTATGAGATACAGTATCAACAGATATAACACAAAGAGCAACATATTCGATACAATTGATCCTGAATTCTTTTATAGAGAGGTAGCTAAACCGAATTCTCCTGACCGAAACATCCCGACGTTGCGTCGAGCCTCACCCAATCGGCTGCCGCAAACGCGGAAATCAGTTCCCCTGGCGGACTGCGCCAATGATATCATCTTTTCTGTTGCTCTCGTTGATATTGGTATCTCGAACACGAAGTATGGGTTTGCTATCTGTATTAGAATACTTATAGGCAACCGGGTCCCCGGTGCAATGTCTGTGCTTGTTTTCGTTGATCTTGTGAGTGAGGCAAGCTGTTGTGCTTCAAATGTTGTGACATCCTTATTCTATACTTCCCTTAGGGTTACTGGTTGATCCAGCCTCTTGTACTTGTTTATAGACATCGAGTTGATCTCGTCCACCTTTTTGAATATACAAAATGAGACATTTTGACGCCTGGATCCTTCGCGATCCCTACTCAATATGGCACTACTATTCTACCGGCCGTCGCTGGCAAGAATCAGTCCGCGACATGATTCAGTCTCGGCAAATCTGCGCTCCCCTGGTTGATAGCAACAGTACCACACCAGTCGACCCTCTAGCACGCAGTATATCGTCCCAACCAGACTGCAGCTTACTCCAAAAGCTTCCGGCCGAGATTCGGCTCATGATTTATGGATACGTCTTTGGCGACGAAGCGGTGCATTTGGTGCAACTCAAGGGCAAGGTCCGTCACGTGCGCTGTTGCCAATACAAATCCGCTTCTGATACGCCGAGTCATCGACAGTGCTGTCCTGAGACAATGGCTCGATGGCGCTCTTCTTCTTCTTCTTCTTCTTCTTCTGCTGGCGCAGGGAGTGACAGTCATCTCTACCCGCATACACACAAATCCCTACCTAGAAAACTTACGAATTCATCTCTGTCGTTACTACGAACATGTCGCGCCATCTACCTCGAAGCAGCAGATATGCCCTATCAAACTCTCTCCTTCGACGTAGACGATCTACACACCTTCATCGCATTCTCACTCACAATCTCACCTGAGCATCTAGCGCGCATAAAGCGGTTGACGGTGCAATGGACACCTATCTGGCAACCCATGACCGGCGATTCTTCATCTGCAGCTGGAAGCAATAACTCGTCCATATACTCACATACCCACAACGATCATCTATGGAAACTCTTCTGGTCCCGTGTGCAGGCGCTCGAGGGTCTGGAGAGGTTAGATCTCAATCTTGATCTTGGACGGTTCATGGGGAATGCCATGAACACCGTCCCCGGTGCACCGGGTAGCGTATTGCTAGGAGGTGCAAACAGTAAGAAAATCAGCCTTGCCGTCAGTGAGCCCTGGCTCCAGCCTCTAATGGCCGTGCGAGGATTGAAGGAGTTCGATTTGTGTGTTTCTGCGCGCTGTGATGCGGCGGCACGGAGTACATTGGTGGAGCAGATTGGTGCTGAGGCGGTGGTCTTGAGGGACCGTCTCAGAGAGGTTATGTATTTACCGCGAGAGCTGTCAACGATAGGGTCTGGTGTGCCGGTGCCATTTCTGCGGGATATCTCTGCGTCGTCGTGTGGGATGGATCAATTTCTTGCCAGAGGCAATGTGCAAAGGCCGCAGTTGATGATCACGGCTGCATAGGGCTGCTTTTTGGATTTGATTTTCTTATTGTTTTATAGATACCCATATTTGTCACTTTTGTTTCTTGCCTGAGTCTGAACTCACGGACGTATGCAAATAGACTAGAGGATAGTTATACCGATAGAGGCAACTTCAAGATTTTGTCCTTTGCCCTATGTTCAAGAGAGGAGATATAAAGTCGAGACTTCGTTCATGTCAATCTATAACTCAGTACGCAACAGCAACGATCTATGCAAGAACCCGAACACGCCTCAATGCCAAAGAATCAACCCGTGTCTCACTTGTTCTTTCGAGACACTTTCACTCAACCCACTATTTTTGTGTCCAAAAAACAGGAACTCGTGACAAGAATTTTGTAGATAAGAAGGGGAAAAAAAGTAGAAGCATGATGAATGCAATATTATTTATTAATACTGTCAAAGAAAATCAAATGTTTGGTCTTCGCACGAAGAGAATCATAGCGTGTCGCCGCGCAAAAGACTCGGTCGACGTCGTTCATCGCCGCTTTCGAGATATGAAGGTGCGTCTCTGTCGTCGTCGCTTGCGACGGGCGATGTTGGTCCGCTCAAGTATGGAGTTCGTGTTCGGGACATCTATCACCTAGATTAGTCGACATTCTCAATTGCACAAGACATGAAAGAGGGGACTGACCCATGCCCTAACACCCCCAATCAATCCCAAACTATATCCCGTCGCAAAATCCTCATTTCGACCAGCAGGCCCCGGACTTTCAGGACGACCGGTCGGACTCTCCAACCCGCGCGACAAATGTGTCTTGGAGATGCTGAAACTCGAGCGAGGGCTGTGCATGTCTAAGCCATTCTTGATACTGCCACGTGAGGGGCTGTTGGAGCGGCTATTGCCCCAGAACTGACGGAATTCCTTGCTCAATTCCTGGCCGGTCATGTTCCAGTTGTTGCGGATGCTTTCACGGAGTTCAACGACGTGGCGTTTGATTTCGAGTTCGTTCTTTTTGAGCCAGGAGACATTCAACTCTTGTCGGGATGCGCCTCGTTTGAACTGGCGGGCTATGTATTTGTCGTAATCGCGAACAATCCTGATCAATTAGTGGGAAATTTTTCACCTACACGTCGAATGACTTACTTTGTGATAATCCCCGTAGTACTGACACCCTCCGTCCGTTGGGTAACCAGGAACTTGCCCTGTTCCTTGATAGGTGCATAAATATCATCTCCCTCGTCCGCTTGGTACGGCAAGTCGTCGTGCGCAACGTAGTCAATGCGGTGCTCCTCCAAAAACTCCGGCGTCACGATCCAGGGACAATTGGGGATGACCTCGTCGACCCATTTGCAGTGTCGGAGAGTTTCTGCTCGCTCCGCACCGGACAGCACGGTGAGACCTTTGCGTTTGTGGGTTTCTTCGTCGCCAGTGACACCGACAATGAGGTAGACTTCTGGGAAGGCTTTTTTGGCTTGTTCGAGTTGTCGCATGTGCCTACATCTGTTAGCTCTCCCTTTGCTTCTTTGTTCGTAGGAATTGCCTTACCCTAAGTGAAACAAGTCAAACACGCCATCGGCGTACACTCGGACAGCACGACCGGTTGGAGGGGGATTCGTGTGATAGCCCACTGGATCTTGTAGTCCCGCGCGAAGCGGCGGTTGCAGGAACTCGTCCTTGTCAACATCGCCATTGGCAGTAACCGATTTCCGCTTCGACCTCGTTTCGATATCGGCACTTGCTTCTGTCGTTTCGGACGGCTCGCCGGGGTCTTCGTTGTTCACCGCGGCGGAGTCGCCGTTGCTCGTTGTTTGTTGTGCGTCGGCAGCAGTAGCACCGGAGCGGGTTCTTGCGCGCTTTGACGGGTGGGAATGGCCAGGATCAATTGAGAGAGATGGAGTTTTTTTGTGTCGCGACAACGGTCGCTCATCGGTCGGTGCAGTCGAATCGTCGCCTTCTTCGCCGGATGCGTCGCGAGATGATGGTTGTAGAAGCTCGGCGGGTTTAAGGATGTTCGGAACGTTTTTGTTATGTGCGTTCGAAACACTCCGCTTGCGCTTTCCAGCGCTCGAGGATGGCGAAGACATGATTCCCAGAATTGTATCTGACGGGAGCTAGTTGTGGCGGCGTCTGGTTGATGACAGTGAACTGCAAGGTGGTTGTTGTGGTTAGGTTGAGGCTGACGTCGATGACAGCAAAACCGGGAAAAGTGCGAATTAGTTAATTGTTCGAGATGGAGGACGTCACTCCCCACACGCAACACAGACAGGTGACAGGCAATCAATGCAAGCAACTACAATCAAATAAACGGGAAAGGGATAAGATGAAGAAACAGAAGAGAAGATATACGTAAAGAAAGTCGAAGGAGGTACTAGTCAGCTTGTTCGCTGGGTCATGCTCAGCGTTGAAATTATGGGGAACAATAATAATAATATTAGGGGCTCTTTTTCGTGTCGCGTCACTCCGTTTGGCATCCCGTCCACTTCCGCCCGCACGTGTTTGGGATTTACGAGAATTCAATAACCATTATTCTTGATATTGAGCTTTGAGTTACCGTGATATTCACACACTCGATAAGTATGTTCAAACGCAGTTTATTTGTCTGCCTTGTCCTTTGGGATCGATGCCGTTCTTTCCCCGACCAGTGCCAAAGTCAGCGCGTTCGGATGTCAACTGGATCGATCATGAATCGAGAGCCTGCTACAGCCTCACCGGGATTCAGTTATCCGCATCCGAGTATCAGGATACTAGCCATACTCACGATTGACGGGGCTGAATTACAACGGTTATTCTGCGAATGGGAGGAATGATAATGTCTGACCTACTGATAGTCTAGCAACGCTCTAACCCTATGCTAACCTATAAACGGAAATATTGAGCCATCTTACTTCTTCATGCAGTCGATGAATTTGACAAGACATTGTCAATATACAAGGTGCAAAACGGCTCATGTATATGCCTCAGTATTTCTCTGTCAATTGCAGCCATCTTCATCCATCATCGTTACTCCTGCCCGGTACTGCAGTGCACATAGATCACCAACAAGGAATGTCTAAGGACATAGACTCGGCAATCCAACAGGCTTGTAAGGATCTTTTGGCCGGAGAGGAAGATAGTCAATAATTGTGGAAGCTTTAATGCTTGTAGATAGTCTGGATATTTACATCCAGACAGCCCTTTCTGACCGCTCCAATATATAAAAAGAGGAGACGAAAATGGTAGGACTGTTTCAATTGTTCTCGAATGAATTGATGGTTTCCGCATCAAGTTGAGTCTACATCAAGACTCCAGATGCCCCCCCTCGCATGGCTCGGCAGCCAAGTCCAGCGAGTGGACATTCGTCGTCTTCTTCTTCAGTCGAAATCGTCGGCAGCCCACTCAGTATCCTGGTTGGTTGATTGATTGAAGTGATGGGCATACATGATAATCAGAATTGTGACACTTCGGGCTGGAAAGAAGATCGAAACTCTCTGAAATATCAAGACGTCTGCTGCATGATGTAGAGAGCCGACTATACATGTCGGAATAGAACCCTGAAACATCAGTAGAAAAGAACAGCAATACGATCCGAGCATCGAAAAAGCTTATTGAAGAATTACCTGTTACGCCGTAATGTATACAAAAAGGAAAGAAAGAAAAAAAACTCCTTGTTTGAAAACCCTAACCGTCTGCTGTTCTTTCCTCCTCCGACTCTGTGTCGCTGCAATCTCTTTTCCAGCACATACCAAGACAAGGAGATGGGGAAAAATCGAATATCAAGACTGGCCAGAGATTCCTCCACTAAGCCCTCATCCTCTTTCCTTTTCTTGATTGAAGGCGTAGGCGCACCATTGCGATCACATGGTAGATAACAAATGCTCGACAGGATATAGAATCGCACAAGGACAGAGTAAATGGACACGACAAAAGAGGACAATCGTAGTACGGCGCTCTCTGGGAGATAGTATGGGAGGGTGAGCTAGATTGGAAAATTTAAGCTGGAATGGAGGACGGGCGTGACAGAAAGGTCAAATCGGTAGGAAGGTCGAAATAATTTTGATAATTCCGGCGTTCGTTATCATCATCATGGTCGCAGCATTCGTAGTAGTAAGTAGTAATCAAAGTAGAACCTCTCTATCTACCGGACGCACGCTAAGAATCACTCGGTTTGCTGGCAGCTTTGCTTTCTTCAGTCTTTCCCGGCGACGTATCCGCGTTGATGGCTGATGGGGAGGCAGAAACTTGTGGCCCGGTATGAACAGTCTCGGTACTCTGAATAGCGTTTCTGTGGGTAAGCTCGGGTCCAGGAGTATCTTCACGAAGGCTTCGGCCGGTGTCATGCCCGGCATCAGCAGTGCTAGCCCGTACCTGATTCTGAATACCCTTGTCCTCTTCTTCTGTAGCGTCAAACAATTCTTCATCGTCTTGCTCCGCATGCACCTCGGTTCCGTCTCCAAGTAATATAATGCGCCCCGATTTAACACCGAATTCTCGTCGGGTGTTATCTGTATCTAGATCGTAGTCGTCTGGGCTATCGTCAAATTGATGCCGAGCACCGGGGCGGACACCGGGTCCGCGGAATTCAGCTGTAACTCTGGAGTTAGCAGCTTGTTGGGTCGCTGGGCTTGTCATCAAACTTGCCATATTCGGGAGGAGCAACAGGGCCGTCGCCTTTAGCAACTCTTTCTGCAATGGTGTTATACCATTCTTCTTTAGTCTTTCCATGAAGAAGGCCAACAATAATCATGGTCATGTTGTCGCAGCCGACGCCTCCGGTCTCACTGTTGGAAGATAGGCAGTTGTCCATCATGTTCTCGCAGATACGGTAAAGATCTTGCTTGGCGGCAATTCCTCTTCGAACAAATTCTACGACTGCCTGAGAAGATTGACAGTCCCAAATACCTATGAAAGTCAGTAATGCCGTATAAATTAAGCCTTGGATCTACGTACCATCACAAGCGATCACCAGGAACTCGTCGTCTTCCGTGATCTCATGCGTTGTGACATCGGGGTATGCGGTGACTATCTGCTGTTCGGGGGACAGCTCGGCGCTCTTCTTGAATTCGAAATCGCCGATAGCTCGCGAAAGAGCAAGGTTGCCGTTAACACGTCCGAAATCGACGAAGCCTCCGGCAGCACTGATACGCGCTTTTTCGCCTGAGAAAGGGTAGATGTTAGCCACGAAGCCGAACGCAATTCAGGGGTGTCATATAAAATTACCTTCATTCTGGGGCTTGTGATCAAACGACAGAGGCTTTGCTCGTCCCTTGACACCCAACACAGATCGAGAATCACCAGCGTTCGCCTGCGCAATGATCAGTGCCTTTGCCCACGCCATTTAAGTGAGGCCTATAGTAAACTCACCACCCAGATCTTATCGCGAGAAATGACTCCGACCGAAGCCGTGCAACCCGAAACTTCCTCTTCGTATCTAGGATCTACACATTTCAATGAGTATTCGAGCAATCTGCATTCGATCGAGCGATCCACGAACCATCAAGAATAGCGCGATCGGTGGCTAGAAATCCGTCTTTGAGCGCCTGCTCGATATTACCCTTGGAAAACGCTTCTTGTTTCGCAACGATCTGGTGCACCTTTTCTCCCGCGAAAAGAGCCACTTTGTCTCCGCCGTGTCCGTCGTAAACACCAAAGAATGACAGTCGCTGATCGGGCGAGGTGGATTCGGTGGACTTATTTATATACTTGGCTTGCAGATCGAGAATTGCCGCGTGCGCATCCTCCATTGTGATTCTCCAACCCTGCATGGCTGATACTCCGTATATAACGCAGTCATCTTGGCCCTCCGCAGACACCTATGATAAAAACGAGATGTTAGCACATTGTTTCGAAATCCGAGTAAGTGTCAATCATGACATGTGGATAAAGACGAAACGATCAAAGTAGATGGTAGGAATGCAATAATGGCGTTATCATCCTCGGTGATATAGAGCTGGTCGCTTAAACGAAACTTGCTGCTAACGGCTCTGCCCCGCACCCAGTTGACTGTCATCACTTGTAGCCACAGGGCTTAGAAGCGTGCAGCAGCGAGAAGTGATGATGCATGGTGTAAAAAGATGTTCACGATAACAATACACCAACGGACAACACCATGCCCAGGGAAAAAAATCTCACCTTGTCTGTAATAGGTTCTGATAAGGTCTGACCCATAATGACTCGCGGGTCCCGATCGAACGACTAGGTATTATGTAGCGGACGTTGCAATCGTGTAGACCTCGAGGAAAGGAGAAAGTAAGAGTCGTTAGGATGAGGCCCGGAGGTGAATGGGGTGGCGTGGGATACGGACGAAGGGGACGAGAGATGAGAAGGGAGAAGTGTGTATGTCACTGATTTGAGCAATCTTAGCGCCAGCAAACTCGATCAGAGGGTGAGGATGATAAATGTGGGGGTAGAGTAGCGGGCGGTTTTTTTTTTCTTGATGTGCGTGTGGTGAGCTGGAGAACAGTGTTGGAATGGGAGTAATACACCACGAGATGGCAACACAATTTCAGGACGTGAAGAGAAGATGTTTGTTCAAGATATGTCTGTTGAGTGTATCTAAGAGAAAAATGTGTGGGAAAGATGCCAGTCGCGTGTTGTGAAAGCAGTGCTGCAGCTGGACAGACAATGACGAAAATGCTTAGCGCCAGCCTTTGTTGTACTAGCTCTGTAACATGTGGAATTAATTACTCTCCAACGTGCGTATTACCATGTAAACGATGGTATCAACTGGGTAATATCACAATATTTTGGGGGTCATTGCAGATATTCAGTATAATGTATTTCTTCAAGAAAGGACGCCAGATCTAATACTCCTGGATTGAAGTCCAAGTAGGGCTTTGCATTGAAAGTGACGCAATTGGGTTGAAGTTGTGAAAATTACCATTGACCACTAAAATAGGAATAGCTCTGTACTCTTCAATACAAAATTACGTGCACAAATACATACAGAGGCTGTACCGTTACAGCATCATTAACGGGCAAGTGCCGTCAACCCAGTGTGGCTGATTCTTCAGCCATACTACTCCTATTATACTATTCCACCTCAGGGAGGCTTATGCACTGTCACCTCCGGCGCTTCCAATCTCGACATGGTCCATCACATTGCGCTCCTACCGGCCGCTTGTCAAGTTACCTGCACTCTCCGTCGCAACTCAACAGAGTCCATACGAGCTCATACGACTTCATACATACTCACAAATGCCACGAAAAATACCCGAGCTGAATTGACACATCCTGATTGATTGGGGCGACACTCGACGATTAGGCTACAACCTAGGCTAGACGGACCAGACCAATTGTGACTTTCGGTCGAACTGGTAGTCACGCTGGCTGTCAGAAATTTCAGCTGATCAATCACCCTGGACATGCTAACAATACTCGTAATCTGGTACAGAAGCTAGCTTGTGGCTGCCTTGTATTTGAGCTTGTCAGTTTGATGAGCGCAAGTCACGAGACCATCTCGGTCGTTCTTTCCTAATGTGTTGATTCAGGAGGATACGACCTCCGGGCGACCGTCTATCACAGATTACTTTCAAAGACCAACATTGCACGCAAAGACTCTCGTGTAATTTCTATCATCCTGGGAACATCAAAAAGTCATGCAAAATAATACAACAATTGGACATGCTGCGCCCGAGGTATCTTGTAACGCCTGTCCCCAAACTCCGAGCGAAAGACATGACCGACCCGAGTCGAGAATATCGACAAACTGAAAAGAAACAAGCTACACAAATGCTAAATCACCTCGGAAACTACTGTTCGTCGTCGGCTGACAATTGTCATTACCCTCAATGCTGGGTCGTTGTTCTTGAGTGTTTGCTAGCCGCCAATGTCGAATGGCAGTAGGACTGCTGTCCTGGCCCCCTGTTCGCAGCAGACTCATGCGGCGTACTCGACTACCACCTGCGTCGGAAATTGGTGACAGCTCGCCGCTTTGTCTGGTAGAGTCTACTACCTTGGCGACTTCTTCAGTATTGGAATGCTGTTGCGTTTGTGTGTTCAAGGGGTACCACTGCCGGCCGCCTTCAGGGTCCTCACGCTCATCGATCAAATCATAATAGTCGTCAGACCCCGTTAGAGACTCCCCTGGTGACTCGAACCGCGACTGACTACCCATACTGGTCTGGCTCCAGAATCGCGGCAGTTCAGCGATGGCCTCCGTATAACGCTGGACTAAACCTTGACTAGTCCTGTTTCTGTTGACAGGAAAGGCTCCCACCTCAGATATTTGGGACATTGGTCGTGCTGCTTGTATTACCGAATTTCGGTTATCGTCACCATACACAGATGCTGATATGGTAGATACGGGGCGCACATGAGGTTGTTGTCGGTCATCTGCAAGGGTAGATGCGGAAACTGTTGTTTCTGCAATGCTAGAGCTGCGGCGAGCCTTGTCCAGCGCGCGATAACCCGTTGAACCTGAACTATTCATCCTGGCTGAAAAGAGAGGGTTGCCTGAATTACGACTGCGCGCTCGGCCTTGAATGAAAGCCTCAAGAGAGTCTGGCTCGGGGGGCTCAGTAGATAATGGTCTGTTGGAACTCATGCTGACTCGTTTTTGGTAGTTGCGTTGTCTCGCTGACATGCTACCATCCCCGTTCCGTACGTGAGGGGGAAGCGGGAACATTGTTGCCAAATTTTCTATGCTGGTATCATCGCTCTGTAGCGACACCTGTGTAGTATACCATGATGCTCCGACCGTGTCTGTTCGCAGTGGACCAAATCCTCCAGCACCGTGACCTGCGCCGCTAAGCCTGACTGGAAGTCCTGCTGCCACTGATATGCCACTCGAACGTCTGGAGTAACGTCTGGATTTGGAAGACATCATGGAGTCTCTTTTGAGGGAGCGAGCTTGAATAGGTTTGAGAGGCTCTCGTTTCGAATATCTTCGACTACCGCGGCGAGTAAATGGAGATGTTTGAGATACGCTGGTGCTTCTCGTAGGAGACACGTTAGGCGATGCCCGGGTCTTGTCTGTGCGTATGCTGGCATTGCCCCAGTCCATAACAAATTTCTGAGGATGGACATACGCACTGGGCGATTGAGTATGTCTTTGTTGTTCGTCTTCAAGAGACGCAGTTTCCCATAGCGGATCCAACTCTAGCTGAGGAGGAGCCGAGTCGTTTGATGAATCCGACGAGTTCGAGAAGCTCCGCGGCATCTCTGCGACCTCTGTTTCTGCGGTATTCTTCTCGGGGTTTGTGACTGCAGTTGACTCCAGAGGTCTGTCTGTAGCGGGATTTTCATCGTCGATCTGCTTTGTGGGGGTAGCTTTGGATCGTCTTCGACGGCAGCATAAGAAAATGAAGATACCTGCTGCTGCAACTACTGCCAAAGGCACTAAGACGGCAGCAGCAATCATGCCGGCTTTGCGCTTGCTTGTGCCGTGATTTGTACCTGAAGAGGTCTGATTATCGCTGACAACGCCGGCTTTTCCGGACCTGAGAACACTGAGGTTGAGATTGCGCTCCTCTTTGACCGATCCCTGAGTGGCTGTCAATTTGATCGGGAATGTCTGTGGTGTCAAGCTATCCGGTACATGTCCAGAGATTGTCTCAGTAGCCGCGTCGTAATGCGCCCAGGGGGATGCTGCACCCAAGTCAACCTGAAGTTGGACCGTGTCGTCGCTCAACAAAGACTTGTCAAAAATGTAAGAGAATCCGTCACCGATTGTAGCATTGCAGCTTTCTACTCCTTTCGCAAAGAGTTGTGAGACTCGAAGATAAAGCTCTAGTCTCGCATTGTCATCGTAGATGTCGCCCACGGTGATCGTGATGTTCTGATTGTTGGCATCATTGGGAGCTGTCCCACTGAGAGAGAGGGTATCGTTGTCGAGTTTGAGCCAGGACGGACCATCGAGGCTGAAATGGGACAGATTGTTTGCAGTAACACTATGATTGTCAAGCGACAAACCGTCAATAAAATGAGGCGTGCTGAATGGCTGGCCACGGGTGAAGTTGAGGGTTTGAGCAGTTTCTCCGAATGACAAGATATGCTGGCTTACTACGATCTCGAATGTTACCATGGCTGCGCTGAATCCGGCAGCATCAGACGCTATGAGATTGAAGCCGAACGATTGAGGCACCGACGACGGATTAGATGGAGTATTGCCAACGAACTTAAGATTTGAGGGATCAAAATTGATCCATGACGGTAGAGGAGCATTGTATGGCGCAGATGTCGCATAGTACACGGTATTTGCCTGGGTGTTGGCAAACATTTCCTTGGGATCAAAGTCCATGGTGAATGATCGTCCAGGATGCATAAAGACAGTTGCTGGACCGGATGTCGGACCGCTTTTTGCTAGCTGGGGCAGCAGAGGCTTTCCTGGTTGGGGCCCCAGATCATTAGAAACAACCAGCGTTACGCTCATTGATCCTGACCCAGATTGATCAGTAGCGACAAGAAGAAATCGCGGCGCACCGGCATCACCGGTGCTGGGAGTTCCATGTAGGGTCTGGCTGGCCGAGTCGACCTTCAACCATGACGGGGCATTCGATAGGGAATACTGTAAGCCAGTGCCGCCGTTGGCGAAAGTGCCGCTCGAGAAGGTGAAGTTGAACGGTTGAGAAACACGAGCGACCGGCGGTAACTGGGAATTGATCGGGTAATTTGGTGTCGGTATGGCACAAACTGTATCGATCAATGCCACGAAGAGGACCACAATCAGAGTTGTCAACATCTTCATCGAGAAAGCCATGACGTCCGACTTTCAGGTGGTTGTAGACCGCAATCGCTGCCTGAAACCTCAAATCGATGATGAGAACCTGCGAAGTCTCTGGCTTGAGGTAACACGTCTAGCAGACGTCGACAGGAAAGGTGTTCAAGCATTGAGACAAAGGGAGAAATCATTTTCTTATCTCAAGCTGAAGGGATACTCCTAGGGTGGCCTACGCGAAGCGCGTAACGCATTGTTGGAAGCCATGGTAGAGTATGCTTGACGTCAGAAATGCACACACATGGCTGGCGAGGCTTATGCCGGTCACATAAGAGAGTTGCATATGCGAATGTAAGTTGCAGGTTATGGGTTACACGTTCAGGACGTGTATGGTGGCTGCAAGGGGCATTCCGCTGGAAGGCACTTGATCTAGGGCTAAGACACGGCCCAGAATTCAGGGACGCGGTACACAGAAGTAACAGCAATTCCTCCTGCAGAAGGGGGAGAGAGAAGGGTACGTGCCAATTAATCTGAGAAATCATTGATCCAAGCAGACTCAATGTTTCTTTTCATCCCTGAAGAGGGGTCCGCGACACCAACAATGCCAGACTGGGCTGGTACAATCAATCAAAGTGCTTCAGGGCAAGAACGATACGAATCCAAGTACTCCCTTTGGCATGATACTCAGGTACCTCCTCCTTCTCCTCAATTGCGGATTTCGTGTACAGACTTCGCGCGACTACCCGCGTCTTATCAACCCATAAATGAATATATTCGCACCCCGGCTCGTAACACACCAGCCGACCTTTGATTGCATCTATCGATAACCTCGCGCCAATACCTTTGCGGCGATATGCTTCTACGGCACACAGTTTGTGCAACGGTGCGGTTTTGCGATATCGTACATATACAAGGTAAGCCACAATCACGTTGTCACCTATAGAATTATTGAGGGCAGCGTAGAGAATCCGTGTATTGGATTTCTTCCACAACTTGTTATCAAATTGTAAGCATCGTTGGTCGGAAAAGTCCTCTTTTCGATACTTGCTATCTTGGTGAGAATTTCAACTGCTTCGGAGCGCGACGAGGAGTGGAAATCTGCGATCTTGAGACATTCTTCCATCTTTTCGGGCATTGATATCAGTTTTTCAGTCTCGTGATTTAATTGTAAAGAGGAAGTTCATTAGAGGATTTTTGAAAATGATGTAGAAGAACTGAAGAGGTAGAAGAAGCTCGGGGGGAGATGACTCCATTCGGATTTAAACGGCGTCAATCCGATTGGCCGCTCAATTGCATGTAAACTTACCGCAGGTAACTAGAACTTAGCGCGTCTAATCTTATCACCCCAATCCAACTTTCAACATCCAAAACAACACTCTCACACAACCGCGAAGGATAGACGAAATGCCCTCCTCCCAACAAGACGAGAAGCGCCAAGCAGCGCGCGAAGTCATCGACATCCTCTACGAAATTTCCACATTACTGGTACGCCCCCCTCCGTCCTCGCGGCATTAATACAATAACGCATCGGACTAATCTCGAGTGAATGGATGGGTAGAATACACATCTCGATCGAACGGAGTTGTCGTTGTGTGTATCCCTGATTGAGAATGGGGTTAATCCAGATGCCCTTGCTGTATGCTTCCCTCTCTTTCGATATTCGTGTGTGTGTAATATTTGCTGATAGATTTTGGTTTGCGGCAGACTGTTATCAAGGATTTGAGGAAGGAGGCGCCTGCACGGAGGGAGAAAGATGATGAATAAATGGATTGCAATATGGCTTATGGATCATGCGCGATGAATTACGATACGATTATGATATCACCGAAATACCGTTTTGCAGAAAGCAACTACGAAATGTCTTGACGACTATTGTTACGCGCGCAATTATACTCAGCAGTGAAATTATTGAAAACACCTTCACGTTCATTGCATGGGATATCTCAGAAATTCAATTGGATGAAAAGATCGTACACCCGTCACGCGCACATACACATCATTCATCATCAGCCTTCTTACTGGCATCCTTCGAATCAGATCCAATCTTCGACTCCATGGCTTCTGCGGTCAACTTCTTGAGGTCACTATCCTCTCCTGCGGGGACATCTTTGGGTTTGTTGTCGCGCTCATCTTCGCTATCGCCGAGACTGAAGGGGTCGTTCTCGCCGACGGGGGAGTGGCTGGTTGTGGAAAGGGGTTGCCATTTGCTTGACTTGCCTGCTGTTGGTGGCGTTTTGGCCTTCGGGGCTTCGTAAAGACTGTCAATTTCCTCTGGTGGGCCGTCTTGGAACGACACTTTGCGTCTTTCTTGAGAGGTATTGGCGGGTCTGATGTTGGCGAGAGGACGGGCGGGGCGTGGAGGAGGTGCTGCATCAGGGTCAGTCAGAATCAGTGAATCACTAGAATCAGAGGGGAAATACCTTCGGAATCTCTCAATTCCAATGCAGAAAAGTCGTCTCCGAGAACCTGAGGGTCTGCGTCGTAACGCTCGCGATCACCGCTCCGTCGAGTGGAATCACCACTTCGTCGTGCGCGACCATAAGTCTGAGTCTCTCCTTGTGATTGGAGATAGCCATCCGAAGCAGGTTCTTCCTCTTCCTCTTCACCATCTAGTCTTTTCTTGAAATTCTGTACCCATGAATTGACTTTGGATTGGGTTTCAAGGAAGCCCTTTCGAATATTGTCTCGGATCACAGGCAAATCATCTACATAACCAATAAGCAAGAGGTCGGAGCCATGTAGTAAATCCAAAAGATTAACAACATACCATCGAAAAAGTTGCGTTCCCGTTCTTCTGGATATTCATTTCCATAATTGTAACCCTGCCCCTGCCTCTGTCTGCCGCGGGGCTGCGAATCACTAAGGTGTTCAGCTAGACGGCGAGCATATATCTCATCTTCGCGCAGTTGTTGCTGGGTAGTCGACGTTGCTGGGTAAGAGGGTCGTGGAGGCTTTGCCGGGGGTGGTGGTGGAAGCTCTTCCTGAGCTGTGGGATCCGTCATGCCTGCACAGCCACGAATTAGATTCAGAAATCTGAGATTGAGATTGAGAGCATGTCGCGCAACCAACCTAGAAGAGCATGGAAAGCTCTTTCCACATTATATCCACTAGCTGTCAAAACAGCCTTGACTACGCTTGCCTCGATTGAGGGAAATGCTTCCTTCAGCGTCTCTTCGGCTTGTTTTCGCGGGTCGGCTGGTCGTGGTGGTTTAGGCGGGGGGACTTCAGCGGTGCTTTCTGGTTTTGAAGGCGTAGATAGAACGCCTGTTTCTTGCGGTTCATCGTCAAAGTCTAACGGCCGTGCAGTCGTGGGTGACTCTGGATTGGAGTTGTTGGCCCCTCCGGAGTATTTGGTAGGGGTTTGCTGCGGGGTTTCAATTTAGTGCTTGTATTCATCTGAAGGGGCACAAAGAGCTTACCACTTTCCCCTCGTCAGACATCTTGTATTATCAATCCAATAATGCTCAAAGGCAGATATAGGATTTGAGGCTTTTTTTTGAGTCAGGAGGGAAGTTGAGGAGAAGTGAAGTTGCGATGTTGAAGAGAGTGACGGAGATAAATCGTTGCAGCCTATCACAACAACAAGCTTGAAGGACATTGCATCACTTCCCGCTGACAAGCCACACATTGTACCGCCACTTGAAACGTCTAAGCCAAGACTGCTCTTGCTGTGGCTTGTGCTTTCTTTCTACATCTTTTCAACGACAATGACAACCATGGAATACAGCGCATTGCCCTCGAGATGACCATAAGGTGTCTTTGAAAATCCAATTAAGGTGGATCAGGAAGTCGCGTTTTCCTGAAAACTAGTCCAATGGCTGATGAGTTCAGCCTGTCCTCAACCTTCATTCCAGCCCTGTATAAGCCTTCATCCCTTCTGCCCATTGCTCGGTACAGGGAGAAGCTATTGTATCTCATTGAGACTTTCCCTGTCACGATAGTTGTGGGCCAAACCGGCAGCGGCAAAACAACACAATTACCTCAGTTTTTGGACCAGGCAGGATGGACGGCTCATGGGAAGGTCGTTGGGGTGACTCAGGTTTGTCTCCTTGAACTTTCTCTATTATGCATCGGACATAGACTGATTGAATGATAGCCCCGGCGTGTAGCAGCGACTACAGTTGCTCGAAGAGTGGCCGAGGAAATGCGATGCAAGTTGGGTGAAGAAGTGGGTTATTCAATCAGATTTGAAGATGTCACGTCCGCTGCTACGAGGATCAAGTTTCTCACAGACGGGCTTTTACTTCGAGAAGCACTTGTCGATCCTTTGCTGTCTCGTTACTCAGTAATTATGGTTGATGAGGCCCATGAACGCTCTATAAGTACCGATATCCTGCTAGGAA
This sequence comes from Talaromyces thailandensis, assembly GCA_019828575.1. Lineage (NCBI taxonomy): Eukaryota > Fungi > Ascomycota > Eurotiomycetes > Eurotiales > Trichocomaceae > Talaromyces > Talaromyces thailandensis. The sequence goes on along the minus strand of JACVQZ010000038.1, from coordinate 20,777 downwards.
TACTGAAGAAGATTATGAAAAAGCGCCCCGAGCTCCGCATCATCATCAGCAGCGCTACATTGCAGGCAGAGCAGTTCTTGAAGTTTTTCTGCGGCGACCAGGCTGCTGTTGAGGGGCCGGAGGAAGAGTTTGGAGGAGATCTCGGGCGTATTATTAGTCTCGAAGGGCGAATGTATCCTGTGGATGTTCTCTACCTGGAAACCCCAGCGGAGGATTATGTTGAAAGGGCTATCAAGACAGTTTTTGACATTCATTTCCAAGAAGACGAAGGTGACATACTCATATTTTTGACCGGGCGAGAAGAAATTGAGCAAGCGGTTCAATCGATCTCGGAGCGAGCTGCTATGCTTCATCCTAAATCGAAATCACTACTTCCACTACCACTCTTTGCTGGGTTGCCTACAGAACAGCAAATGTATATTTTTGAGCCCACACCGGAGAACACGCGCAAAGTTGTTGTGTCGACAAATATCGCCGAGGCTTCAGTGACAATTGATGGAATTGTCTTCGTCATTGATTGTGGATTTGTCAAGATTCGAGCTTACAACCCAAAGACCGGTATTGAAACATTAACTGCCACGCCGGTATCTAAAGCTTCAGCTACACAACGTGCCGGCCGAGCTGGAAGAACAAAGCCTGGTAAATGTTTTCGTCTATATACCCAACAAGCTTACGAGGCGTTACCTGACATGGGTACGCCGGAGATTCAACGGTCGAACTTGGCACCAGTTGTCATGCAGCTAAAAGCTCTTGGTATCGACAATGTTGTGCGCTTTGATTTCCTCTCGCCTCCTCCTGCTGAGTTGATGACTCGGGCGCTGGAACTTCTATATTCCTTGGGCGCTGTGGATGATTACGCAAAACTCACAAAACCCACGGGGTTTCGTATGGCTGAACTTGGTGTTGAGCCAATGCTGGGCAAGGTCCTACTCAGTGCCCCTAGCTTCAATTGTCTGAGCGAGGTTCTCACTATAGCAGCCATGCTCAGCTTGCAAGGCTCATTGTGGGTCCAGCATGACGGCGCCAAAGACGAAGCCGAGAGCGCACGAAGGAAGTTTGCCGTCGAAGAGGGCGATCACATGACATATTTGAACGTATATCAGGCATTCATCACCAAGGGCAAAAAAGACTCGAAATGGTGCAGAGACAATCTATTGAATTACAAGTCTCTGACTCGAGCCGTGAGCGTTCGCGCTCAACTGAAACGTTATCTCGAGCGGTTTGGATTAGAGGTTGATTCGACGCCACCGGTTTCCTCCGCCTCAAAAGAGATCAATAAACCAGAACAAATCCGTCGGTGCCTCACCACGGGCTACTTTGCCCATGCTGCCAGAATGCAGCCTGACGGGAGCTTCAGGACTGTGAGCGGCGGATTGACACTGCACGCCCATCCGAGTTCGTTGATGTTTGTACGTTCTCAATTTCCCCGTTTGAGAAGATCATTCTAACCCTAATATCTTCTTCCAGAACCGCAAAGCTGACTGGGTCATCTTCCATGAAATCCTGGAAACCGGAGAAAAGACATTTATTCGCGACATCACGAAGATTGAGAGAAGCTGGCTGGTGGAATATGCCCCTGAGTACTATCGAGTGTCTTAGCGAATAGAAAAGGAAACAAAGAACGTCGACGCGGGGAAGGCGCAGGGCAGCGTCAGTTTTGGAGAAGGTGGGGGTCTTGCTTGTTTAGGGTTGTCCCGCTTTAATTTATTTGTTTGTAGCTGTAAAAGAGTCCTGGCTCAACACTACTCTTTCCTTCTTCATTCTTGTTACCACACCTAAGTACTCTTCTTCATGTAATCTTCCATCCCTTCTTCGACACAACAATGTCAGGCCACCATCATCACGATCATGGCCATGGAGGCCACTGCCACGACGAGGGTCACGATCATGCAAATGACATCACGCCCGCCCTCCAATCTCTGTTGTACTCCCAGATACAGTTCGACATGGTGTCTACCCTCAATGGTAAACAGCTGCTACTCAAGCTCATCTGTCTGTATCGATGGCTGACGCAAAAATTACTACAGAATCGGTTTCTCGCGCTGGCACCGCAATCCTTCAAAAGTCTTGGGCTGAACGATTGAATGAGGAACCTGAGCTCGAGAGTGATGCTGACGAACAGCTTCTGATGTACATTCCGTAAGTGGGCCTTATGCTACACGAAATGCCAAGGACCCGGGCTAACTGGCATCAAGTTTCGCAGGGCAGGTCAAATTACATTCACTATTGATCTACACTGCGCCGACACCTTCTGCTCCCAAGACCGTGAAACTCTTCAAGAACCGCAACGACCTAGACTTCTCCATGGCGTCAGACCTCAAGCCCACCCAGATCATCGAAATTCCACAACCCGTCACGGGAACCGACGTCTATGACCTGCCTCTCAATCGTGCCTTGTGGAACACCACTACATCCATCACCCTATTCTTTGAGGACAACTGGGGCGAAGAAGAAACTACCAAGATTGGTTATGTTGGCTTCAAGGGACAATTCATGGCGCTCAACCGCGAGCCTGTGAGTGTCATGTACGAGGCAGCAGCCAACCCCAGCGATCACGTTGCTATTCAGGGTGTGCATGGAATTGGAGGAAGGATTATGCCGGGACAGTGATGGTTTGAGCGATATCAGGAATGTTTGCAATACTCGTGAGGCGATACATGACACCACTTTATGATTTCCGTGATGCGTTTGTAATGATGCTATGATGCTAAACAGAATACAAGAATGCGAAGCTGTACGATATGCCGTCTATGCATGCTCTATACAAGCGTGACCTCAATGATAATGCGTCCATAGTACCTCAATGTCCTTGCATGTAGGGCTTGGGTCTCGAAGGGTTCGGCGCGGACGCTGCCGACCCCTCAAGCGGCCAACATAGCAGCTCGCTCTTGCGCCCGAGCCTTGGCTCTTGCTCTCGCCTCTTTCTCCCTCTCCTCGTCAGTCAGCTCAGGCAGAGCAGCTGTAGGCACATTAGGCATCTCAACGGTCCCCTCGACCTCCCTTTGTAGAGCTTCGAGTTCATCTTCGACCTCGTCTTCGTCTTGGTTGGACATTTGTCCGGCGAGCATTTGGCTGATTTCCTATATACCATCCCATTAGAATGATTTTCAAAAGCATCAATATCATGGAAAGAGAGGGACGAACCTCCTGATAAGCCCTAGCCTCTTCCGTCTCACCCATCAATTTCTCGACAGCAGCTAATCCACCCATTTCCTTGTTTATAGCCTGCAGCACCTGTGTACCCTGCTGCAACCCAAACAAAACATCTTTCTGAACCAACGCAAATTCAACCTGAGACGTCAGTTGTTCCAATTGCGCCAACTGAGCATCGGTTTTGGCTAGTAGGGTTTCCTGGTATTTCTTCCGCCTAAGTGCTAACAGGGCGCGTTTCTTGTCATTTCGTGAAAGACATTCTTTGGCAATCGCTGTTTCGCGGTCTGTAAGGACTATGATGCGTTTTTGGTATTCGTGCAGTTTGTCGCGTTGGATTTTGAGGTTTAAGATTGCTCTGAGTTGGCGGGGTTAGTTTATTCTTGAGATGGGAGCCAAAAGTTTAAATGAGCTTGATAGCAAGTGTCAATGATAGTAACATACCTATCTTGAGAGGAGATTTTGTTGGTACTACCGGTATTCCCCATATCGTAGCATCGTCCCTTGTTGAGTACAAGGACGCCTTCGGCGAGGAGGCAATGACGTTTACCGATGCGGTCTGATAGTGATCAACGGAGTCGCAAATCACCGTCTCGTCCGAAGAAGTATGACAGCTATATGCAAATAATCAAAGGCATGTTTCCCGAGCCGCCTAAATTTCCATCGTTAATTTGTATTTTAGAAGATGTTTTCAGCTTGTCATGTCGAGAAGAAGCAAGTTCCTGTCTACATACGTCGGCCAATGATAAGCGGGGTCCGGAGACTCGTTAATCCGAAGATAGATAAGCCCGAAAAAATTAAAGATGATCTCCGCAATTGAAGGAAAACAGTGCAAAGCAGTCAACGATCTTATGCCTTTTGGCGCGATTGCTACCATGCCCTACAGAAACAAGGGTAGGCCGAGTCTGAGCCACGGCTTGGATAAAGAGGTAAAGTCTCATCCGCCAGCATTCAGTCCGTATACTGCGGCACAAAACTAATCACAAAACTTTCCCGCAGATCTACCAGATTGTGCGCAAAATCGCAGACGAACAGCAGGCCGAGTCGGGAAAGACACGCCTCACTACATATTCCGTATACGATACAATCAAAAAGTCAAACTCGAGTTTGAATCGAAAACCGAAGAAATTGCTTGAGGATAGCATTGAGCGGGTACTAGAAGTGATTCAAAGCGATTTAGCTGGTGGTGATGAGGAGTCGGATTCGGTAAATGGAGATTTTGAGGGTTTGGAAGATGAGAAAGTTGATCAGGTGGTAGTAAGCACTTGCACCCTGTAATGTGGCAGGGTCACACATGCTGATTTGTGTTAAAAGTCCAATGGCTTGAACAGGAGTATTGTCAGTGCCTGGTCAACATCAGCCAAACCGTCCCCAGCTCATCGAAAAGGGAACGAACCTCCTGCCGTTGAAGGATCTGCGCAATCTACGGGGTCCAAAAGACGTCAAAATGCAGGCGAATCCGTGCCGAAACGGAGGAAGGCGGATTACACCATAGACAAATCGCCGCCGACACATGTCAGTTTATCTGATCTCGGTGGAATGGACGAAGTGTTACAGGAGTTAGGGGATTTGATCATTTTGCCCATGACACGGCCGCAAATCTTTACATCATCAAAAGTACAGCCTCCGCGTGGCGTGTTATTGCATGGACCGCCAGGATGCGGTAAGACTATGCTTGCAAACGCCTTTGCGGCCGACTTGGGCGTCCCCTTCATCTCAATATCTGCTCCATCGGTTGTATCTGGCATGTCTGGTGAATCCGAAAAGGCTCTCCGTGAACACTTTGAAGAGGCAAAAAAGGTAGCTCCATGCCTGATTTTTATTGACGAAATCGACGCAATCACGCCGAAAAGAGAAAGCGCTCAGCGAGAAATGGAAAAGCGTATTGTGGCTCAGTTATTGACCTGCATGGATGATTTGGCGTTGGAAAAGACTGATGGCAAGCCTGTTATTGTTATGGCCGCTACCAATCGACCTGATAGCTTGGATCCTGCACTGCGACGAGGAGGCCGATTTGATAAGGAGATCAACCTAACTGTTCCTTCGGAACCGGTCCGAGAGCAGATTCTTCGTACTTTGACTCGGAAGATGCAACTCGCAGATGATCTGGATTTCTCAACGCTGGCCAAACGCACTGCTGGTTTCGTGGGCGCGGATCTGAACGATCTCGTATCGACTGCAGGAGCTGCCGCTATTAAACGATATCTTGAGTTACTCAAGTCAAACACCGGCGAAGAGATGGATATTGAAGACGTGGCAGAGCAAGAGGTGACGGAAAAAGTCAAAGAAATCCGCCGCTTAATCAAGCATGCCAAAGAAGCGCCAATAGGACAGGAAAGCAATCCTGTTTTAGTATCAAACGCAGATTTCTTCACAGCACTGCCCAAGATTCAACCTTCATCCAAGCGTGAAGGTTTCGCAACCATTCCGGACACTACGTGGGCAGATATTGGTGCCCTGGGCGGAATACGGGATGAACTGGTCACAGCAGTGGTTGATCCAATCAAGAGCCCGGAAATATATGCCAAAGTCGGCATTACAGCGCCCACTGGTGTTTTGCTTTGGGGACCACCCGGTTGTGGTAAGACCTTGTTGGCAAAGGCTGTCGCAAACGAATCTCGCGCAAACTTTATCAGTATCAAGGGTCCTGAACTCCTTAATAAGTATGTCGGTGAATCCGAGCGCGCAGTTAGACAAGTCTTCGTCCGAGCCCGTTCTTCTATTCCCTGCGTCATTTTCTTCGACGAACTTGATGCCCTAGTCCCCCGTCGAGACGACGCTCTTTCCGAAAGCTCAGCACGAGTCGTCAACACACTCCTGACCGAACTCGATGGTCTAGGAAGTGCCCGACAAGGCATTTACATTATCGCCGCCACGAACAGACCCGACATAATCGACCCGGCTATGCTTCGACCAGGCCGTCTCGAAACCTTGCTGTTTGTCAATCTCCCAGGACCCAGCGAACGTGCCGAAATTTTACAAACGCTTATCCGCAACCTACCCATTGAATTTAACGATCAAATGCGTGCTTTAGCTGAGAGTTGCGAGGGCTATAGTGGTGCGGACATAGGCAGTTTGTTGCGTAGAGCTGGTTATTCAGCGATTAAGAGGAGGGATGTGATTCGCTTCGAGGACTTTGTGGCTGCGAGAGAGCATATAAGACCTAGTGTGACGGATATGAGGAAGTATGAGAGGCTGAGGAGGGATTGGAGTAGTGGGGTTGTATAGATTTTGGTTGATAGATGATATTGGGTGATTAGACTTGTTATACCCATGCATATTTGGCTATCCCCTGTGTTCTAGATTATGGCTCCAAGGTTGACTTGTGATAGTAAATGTAATTTCATTAATGCATCACCTCTGCAAGGCAATGGTGCTCATGTACATAACTTTTAAAACGCCCATAAGTTCCTCTAGATATACTTAAAATCATGACAGAAGTTAAAACGAACACTTAACACCACAAACGACAAGTTCCATCTGCACCAGCAGAGACACACCACGGCTGAGTAGGGTGCCAATCGACATCCAAGATACCAAGCTCGCCAGTAATCTTATGACCACGCAATACCTTAAGCGGAACAATGCTGGCGTTGCTAAGCATGTCACCAGTAACACTGCCGTGGAAGATTTGTAGTGAGCCGTCGTCACTGGCATCAGCGAACAAGGGGTAACGACCGCTAGGGTGGAACTTGACGGCTCGGATGGCCTTGCTGTGATAACGAAGGGTCTTGTATGGGTGTGCAGACAGGTCAACATCATGCCATAGAAGTCGACGATCGTAGGAGCCAACAATAAGGTTGTCGCCGCCAGAGGTTGAGGAGGAGTGCGGGTGGATGTCGAAGGAGGAGATCCATCGTGCACCAGGCTGTAGAATCTTGACCAGGAGTTGACGGGACAAGTCGTAGGCACGAATGGTACGTTGGTTGGCGACGAAGAGGATAGGCTTGGATGGATGGAAATGAGCGGCTTGAGGGGGGCCACCGCCCTTGAGTCGACGCCTAAAGGGGTTTTGGGTGACGTGTTTCGAGACTGTATGGATTGCGATGGCTTGGCTTGCAGGTGTGGAAGATCCAGGGCAGACGGTGACAAAGTAGTCACCACGGCGATGCCATGAGACTGATTTTGCAACATATCGTAAGGGTATAGTGATACATACTCCGGACTCGGTCAGCTCTGCCGATGGTCGAATCCAATGTGTGGGTGTACTCTTTCCTGTGTCTCCATTCTTGGTAGAAGACTTGTTGGCTGCATAACCCCAGCCAGCATCAAGAAGTTCCAGACTAGCCTTTTCGAGCTCTGGATTGACGATCGGAGGGACGGCAAGATGGAGATCGTCTCCGCAGGCAATGCAGAGGATGACAGCATCTTGGCCGGGACGCCAGCGAACGACATTAATGGGTTCATCATCGCTAATTTTGGCAGACCAGAGCTGACGACCGGTGAGAATTTCCCAAACACGCACTGTTCCATCGTCGCCTCCGCTAGCTAACCATTGTCCTGTTGTGTCAATCGACACAGATCGTACACGACCGGTGTGACCTCTGAATAGAGTTGCACATGCTGTAGGGAAAGGTTTGAGTTCATCCGGGCTCGGTAGCTTAGGAAGTAAACTTTCGGGATCGATGTTTAGTTTGCTTCTCCTAACCCTAGGAGCAAGATATAGATCTAAACAACGCTCGAACTTTTCTTTGACAAAGTTTTCGTAACCAGGAACTTTACGCAAGGCAGCGTAATCTGTGGGTAGGTACTCTCTTTCACGGTCTTCCTCGTCAGCCTCTTCCCATGCTTTTCGCTCTTTCTTATCCGGCAAATATTCAGGAGGTGGGTGATAACTCTCTTCATAACCAGGAGGAGGTAATTTGGGCGCCGGGACATTCATGATGTGATCAGGTCGTGGAGCTTCATCTGCCCAAATATCGTAGCGAATCAAGCCGTCATCTGCCTCGTCTTGCTCTGCGGGAGGTTTATAGGGGAGGATTCGACCTTCTCGAATAGCACGGACAATCTTCATGACACGCTTCGCTTCGTGCTTGGAGGGGACGAATCGACGTTTCGGTTCTGGGGCTGCACTAAGGGGCATGATTTCCTCTTTGCTGGTGAACCATTCGACGGTGGGCTCGTAAGGATTGTAACCTTCCTCAGGAATCTCGTTCATTTGAACCTTTCGTAGCAATTCGAGTTCATCTTGACTGAGCTCAAGGGGTTTTCCGGTAGAAGGATCGGTAAGGCCTGTCCAGCCCTTGGGAATTTCAATGCTGTCTAGCAGAGCATCTAATGCCTCGCCCTTGGCGGGACGCATAATCTTCTTCCCATTGATATCATAGCCGATGTGAGGGTATTGATCGTAGAACGAAAGAGGGATATTGCCGATTGTATTGGCGTTGTCATCTGTATCCGAATAGTCTGAGTTATCGTCGGGGTTGATCTCGTCATACACGTATCGTTCGTTTCCGTTGGCGTCTACCTCAACTCTGTAATTGGGCTGATCAAAGTCGTCTTCATCTTCAATTCGTTTTTTAGGCTCAATTTCAATATCAGACGGGACCTCATCGCTGTCAATTTCGGATTCGATATCCTCCTCATCATCGCTAAACTCGTTGATAATTTCTACCTCGGAATCGCTTTCGTCGGACGACAGGTCGTGGGCACCGTCAGAAAGGTCCAAATTGTTCATCTCTTCACCGGAGATAATCCTCGTATCAGGCTCGACATCGCGAGTGACAGCCTTGCGCTTCTTGGATTCCTTCCCAGAGGCCATTGCGATGCTGAATTGACTTCTCTTTGTTGTGCAGTACTCGGCCAGACTTTTTGATGTCCGGAGAAAACAAAATTATTTTTCTTCTTCTATATCTACCGCCCACGTGACATACCGCCTGCCGCATCGAGCGCAGGCCCCGCCTTATCGCCGAAGCCGTGACGGACCTTTGATCTGGTTTCGATAGCCAGAGGAACTTCTTTCTTTTCTTATCTCGACATTACCTACTGCTCATCTCGTCTTCATTATTGCATCTATCGTTCTCTTCACCTGCAAGCCTGGTTGGTCGAGAATTAGAGTGTGCTTCATTCAAGAACAAGACGTACACTCGTCAGAGGAACTTAAACTCGTCCATCTCCAGCTTGCGCGGGCTTAACCAATCATCAGTTACAGTTGAGCGATTTGACGACATACGACGAAGCTCATCTTGACCAGATTGCCAATACTGCCCAATTATCTCAGCTTCCAGCCATCTTCAAGCCATTTGCTCCTTCTATCATCTTTTTACATTCGACTTGGGTGTCTCCTTGGGTCTTTTTGCCTGGGCTTTCGTCCACTATCAGGCCATTAATGGCCATATCTTTCAATCGCATTTAACCATTTTCTCCTCTCCTGGCCAGATTTTCCAGCTTTCAAAGCGAGCGTCGCGGAATTCTAGTATTCCGCGGTTTGTCGCTCTCGTTATTTTGTAGATGAAGCGCATCAGAATTTGCCGGCCCTATGACAACCAATTCTCCGGATGAGGCTATACACTTTCGGGGGAAGACTCTTACTCCCGAAAGTCCACGTCCACTTCACATCCCAGAGCCTTCAAATATACCCGTTTTAGAGAACCAGATGGACCCGATCTTCAACGACACATCAACTTACGAGAAGCCTTCTACTCACCAGGATGATGAGCAACCCTCTCAGCCGGAGTCAGACGGCGAACTATACAAAAGCGCCAATGAAGACGACAATAGGTTACAGGCAGCACTTCTGAGCATGGCTCAAGAATCAGGTAGCTCCCATCCCATTTCCCCACCAGATGATCAAAATGCAGGCTAGCCCGCGAATGACCGTCTCATTCATAGCTCAATCTGCTCTGCCCACATATTTTGACAATCCCAGCTTAGAATCAGCCTTCTACATCGTTGGATATATCCGGTTATGCAATTCTAACGTGAACTTGTTCAGGAACGACGAATGCTCCCAGTACTTTAGATGCCCAATTCGCCGCAGCGCATGTACCGTTTCCAACTCAACCCAATGCTGCTTCGTATGATCAGATGGGCGTGCCAATTAGTACGGCAGACACGGCCATGCTGAACCCTCGCGTGGCTAGTCCTGAAATCGAAGTTGCTCCGAATAACAGCACACAAGCCGAAACGGGCGTTGACTTCCAAAACCTACTTGATAACCTCCCCCCATCCGCTTCTACTGCCCCCTCTGGCCATGTGGTAACTGCTACTACCTCGTCTCCCACCGGTAATTCCATTCTTCAGGCAAATAAACAACCTCAACCTCCTGCAGTATCGGATCATAGCTATGCGTTATCTGCAGGGCTCCCACCGCGACCGCCAACCCAAGAGATGCCAGATATAAACCCAAATTACCCATCTACGACAAAAATTAGTGATTATCACCCACTCAGCATACAGGCCTCGAATACATCCTATGTATCCCAATCGCAAAGCCAGGATCAACTTTCAATTGCCTCTCAATTTGTCCCTGGAGCAGCGCCAGGTACATCTTCAGGAGCAAATGGGCTACCTCCGCCTCCTTTAGCGACGTTCCAGCAGTTTCAGTCACAGCAAAAGTCAGCCCCTGCATCGGAAGCCACCACCCAGTCAGGCCATAAGAGTTCTAGATCTGAAAAATATAGTGCAAGACTCGCGGGCTCTCCTGATGACGATGTATTTTGGGGAGATGAAGTACAGAAGATCTACGATGAGTTTCTTCGTGAGGAGCGTGCATATGTTACCGAAGGATTGTGGGACCGCTTTCCTTACGGTTCCAGACTTTTTGTTGGTGAGTTCTGAGATTTCTTCTGCGGTATCGCCAACGAATTAAACTAACGCCTGGTGGAGGTAACCTTCCTAGTGAGCGAGTAACTAAACGTGACTTGTTTCATGTTTTCCACAAGTACGGTAAACTCGCACAGATATCCATAAAACAAGCCTACGGCTTCATCCAGTTTCTTGACGCAGAGTCATGCCACCGGGCTTTACAAGCTGAGCAAGGAGGCCTAGTCAGAGGCCGGAAGATTCGTAAGCGTACACACCAAATTGGAATAATTGGGATACTAACTCGGGAAGATCTTGAAATATCCAAACCTCAGAAAAGTACACGACCAGGGCCAAGCCATCCTGAGCCCGGACGTCAATCGTTACCAAGGCGGTCTAGATCACCACCAGACTACTCACGCGGCGGGCCCTCCAATGGTCGAGGATTGCGCAATCAAGGCAATGACCGCCATGATCGTTCATATGACAACAAGCGGGGAAGTTTTAGCGACTTCAGAGATGAAACTGGGCCTCGACGTCGTGACGACTACCGACCTCCTAGGTCACCATCACCACGCACATTCCGCAACCGGGAGAGCGGTTTCCGCTCAAGAGACCGAACTCCGGACAGGTTTGAGCGACGTGATAGACGCAGGTCGAGATCTCCCTATAGCAGAGACAGACGGTATCGAAGCCCCAGCCCGCGAGCACGTACGGGCTATGACGGCGAGTCTGAACATGCATTCTCCCGTCGTGCCTCTAGAGATGTCCCGGATTTGCAGATCCTGGCTGCAGACGATGTCGATATGTAAGCTTCAATTTACTCCATACAAAAGCATGCAGCTAATTATGATCAGGAGCTTTGCATATCATGTCGAGAATTCATTCAAAGCTCGGGGACTACGGACTCACATATTGGTGCTTTCTCGTATCCCTGTGGATGTGGCAATCCAGAGGCAGATGGAAGAAGGCGTATTCGCGGTCATCCGACTCACGAAAAGTCAGCAATACTCGGGCAGAGTCACACTTTTGATGTTTGACCGTAGTGGAGGGGCTGCTAGCAAGCCTCGTTCAATGGGTGCGTACACAGCATCACATGCTTTCATGCGGTTAAGTTTGATGCTAATGACAGATCAACAGAATACCCGGACCTTGATTTACACGTAGCAGTCGAGATGACTGTTCAGGTGCACACCGTACGCCGCGCCGGAGTTGCTCCAAATTACTACCCCTCAACATATCCCGTGCCTTCTCTGCCGAATCAATTTCCTCAACCGTTGCCGCATGCACAACCTGCGATGCCAGCGCTTCCACCAACGAATCAAATCGCAAACCTCATTCAAACTCTTGACGGACCCGCATTACAATCGCTGCTGAACACACTTCAGCAAACGCAATCCGTTCCACAGACAGCTATGCCCTTACCACCCATGGCGCCGAACGCCTCGAACCCAGTTGACCTTGCAAGTCTCTTAAACCATGCGCATCGTCAACAAAACCCTCTTGCGGCCGCTCAGAACCAAGGTCTCCAGCCTCAGGCGACACCTCTTTTTGGCCTGCCGCTCTCCGCCCAACCCACCAATCGGTTGGATCCAAATCTTCTCGCATTATTAGCGAAAGGAGCGGCAAATGGAGGCCAAATGCAGGGGGGCCAAGCAGCAGTAGGCCCTCATGTGCAAAACATTGTCAACCAACTCGCGAAGTGGAAACAATAAGGGCGGTCTTGTTCTATTATCTGTTTATTATTTATATCTGCAAGCCCGATTATGTCTTCAAATCATGGCGTTATTTTCGTTAGCGTCTCCCTGTACTTGCTACTTCTTAGAATCTCTCTTATGCATCTTGGACAGGCGAATTGTGGCGATAAAGTTCAGCGTGGGTTGTCTTTGGGGATTGCTCTTTATGGATCATGTTTTTGATATCTTTGTCTCCTGCTCCTGAATATAATGTATACTCGATCGTTTTTAAAGCAGAGTTTTGAATTTCATACCCTCGTCATTACAGTACACAGTAAATTGATATAGTACATTTTGAATTCAAGAAAAATCACCATGAACTCCAAAAAGAATGCAACAGCGTTATGTTTTCGCCTTTTGGTGAGTCTATAGTGCCTTTGCCTTTGCCTCTGCCGCGGCCTTTTCTGCATCCTCCCTTTGTATTTTGGCAATTGTCTGGTCTCGGTTATACTCCATCACTCGCTTTTCTTTGAAGTATTTGACCTATCCACACCAAAGATGGTCAGCTACCACGCATTTGTATTTTCTCGCGCCGTCGTCATGGGGGGACTAAACGAACCCAAGCCTTGGAACAAGCAGACTCAAACTCAGCAATCTCTTTGCCGCACTTCTTGCGCGCCTCGGAATCGTGTTTAATGGCGTCTAATATATCGTTGCGGTCGAGACAGGAGAAGAATAGGTCGCGCCCATTGTAGCAGACTTCGCGAGAGGAGCGATCGGGAGCAATGCGGCCGCCGTCTGAGGCCTTTGCGGATTCGGGACCGGCGGCTGAGGAGCCGAATGAGAACCAGCCCATTGCGTCGTACTTGACAGAGATTCGAGTTGCGAAGGTGTTTAAATGAATTAGGGTCTGTCCGAAAACTGCATATGACACACCAAGATCACCAAGTCTGTAATAAGGTCACAAAATGGAGAAGTTGAAGTTAAAGTTGCTCCGCAAGGTCCGCATATGTCACGGACTCACTGAGAGGCGGAAGTGAATGCTTGGCTTTGCGGCCAATTTCCTTGGCGCCGGAGCTGGCATCGTGGCGTTTGTTTTTCCGCCATAACATTGACTTAACAACTGCCTACTGTTAACTCGAGTTGTCAACATCCTGGTACTACCGGCAGCACGATCCTATCTGCAGATGCTCAGAGAGGAAACGAATAACGAAACAACATTTCATTGATCTCCGCTGGTCAGCCAACGACAATCCAAGGCGAACGGGTCGAAAGGAGAAAGGGATGTCGACCTGCAGTCGCAACTCCTGCTCACGAACATTATAAGGACAATACCGCTCCGTTTGCAGCAACAACATACATATATTTACCGGGTGTAAGAGCGCCTTTGACAATATTTCATGCCGCCAAGGAGGCGCCCACCTCGTCCCGGGGCGCTGACGGAGCTCCCACCGCTGAAAATAGTCAGGAAGATCCTCCTGCTACAAGCGCTTTACTATGTCTGCATAACCGCTCTTGTTCTGTTCACCACCCTTGTGGCCGGTACCGTGTTCTCACTCGATCTCATATTTGGGTGGGATAGCTTGCGAGGAGATACTACGGTAGGGTGGATGTTGAGTTTGGTGTGGATATTGAACAGTTTCCTTTGGTAGGACATCTCACCATGGCTCGTTGATACGAGAGATGCTGATAATTATCGTACAGTGTTATATTCCTCCTCATTTTCGTTTCGCGCTCCAAACTCATCCCCGACTTTGCGCTCACGATCCACTTCATTCATCTGCTCGTCGTCTTCTTCTACACTCATTCCGTGCCGAGAAATCTACTTTGGTGGTCCCTCCAACTCGCAAGCGCCGCGCTCATGACCTTCGTCGGGATCTGGGCCTGTCAAAGACGGGAACTAGCACCCATCACTTTTGGCCTTGGCCTTGGGTTAGGAGAGCCTAGTGAAAGCGCCTCAGGTGGCGATGGCACTGCTCAGGCTATTGAGGGGGGGGAGTCGCAGCAGCCGGACTCTCTCGGCGATGATCTCGAAAACGGCATGCCGGGTTTCTCTCGTGGGCGAAGAGGGCGCAATAGAGAGGAATATGAGATGGTGGCTATGAAGGAAGCAGAAGGACATACTGCATAACGACTGAATATGAATCGAACTCGTCTATATTTGCATTGTTTTGTGGGAGCTACTGCCATGTCTGTGAGTACATGCTGATCTATAATTATGTACATATACCCTTCATGTCTCAATATATCTTTAACTCGATAACACACATTATGAGAGTGTTTACTGGGCTATATCACTCGGTGTATCGCGACCACTTCAACCGGACCTCTTCATACGACATTATTCAGCTACTCTCATGAAGCTGAAGTAGAGGGAAGGCGCATGCCCTCTGTAAACATGTCTGACATGTTTGATGCCAAAGCCCAATCTCCTCATACGACATTCCACAGCTGATCTCATGAAGCTGGAGTGAAGAGAAGGCGCGTGCCTTCTGTAAACATTGAATGACATGTTTAATCACAAACTCGGATTGTTCATTGGCCATCGGTTTGTTCCGTCCGATGATCTATTTTCCGCGGGGCTTTTCCGATGCCCGCATTCGACTGATTGGACGACAACACCGAAGTATGAACAAGATAAGAACCTTACATCTCCCTCATCGAGTCTCTCGCTGTTCTATAGCTATTGCTCTCGCATATACGACAGAGGTACAAATATACTGAATAGAAGAGACTACAATATGTCGTCAACCATCACCGAAACCCAGACTCTCCCAACCCGCGTCGTCGGCATGTCCGATGCGCCTGCTGAAGATAACCATCCCTCTATCGTCCCTGCAGAGAAGGATGAGAAATTCCAGTCTCTCGTCCGTGGTAATCGGGCCGGCACATTGAAACTTCGCGGAATTCCCATCCATAATGATCCATATGCGAAGAGGAAGTGGATGAAGGAGCATATGGCAGCAGCATTCCGTTTCTTTGGAAAGCAGGGATACGGAGAGGGCGTTTCGGGCCATATATCTATCAGAGGTGCGCTTTGTTTCGACTGGAGGGGACATGACATGTTTGTTCGTTTACTGGTCTAATGCGTCAATAGATCCCGTTCTCAAAGACCACTTCTGGATCAACCCTTTCGGCAAGCACTTTTCAATGATGAAAGCTTCGGATTTGGTCCTTGTCGATAGCGAGGGATATGTCTGCGAGGGCGGAAACCAGGAAGTGATTAATGAAGCTGGATTTATGATTCATTCCGAGGTCCACAAGGCTCGTCCTGATGTGATTGCGGCAGCGCATACGCATGGAATCTATGGAAAGACCTGGAGTGCTTTTGGAAGGAATATTGAAATGATCAGTCAAGGTCTGTCTTCAAGAAATTGATTTGAAGCTCGGGTTTGAAACTGACTTGAATGAATAGATGCATGCAACTTCTATGGCAAATGCAGTGTCTACGATGACCATGGCGGTATCGCTTTGGCCCAAGATGAAGGGAGACAAATTGCAAAGGCTCTCGGAGATAATATGGCATGCATTTTGCAGAACCACGGGTATGATAGCCATCCTTCTAAGGACGTAACTTGCATAGACAGCTAATTTAAATACAATGATCTGAAGATTACTGACTGTCGGGACCACCGTCGACGAGGCAGCTTTTCTCTTTTATAGCCTTGACAAGGCTTGCCACTCCCAGCTCATGGCCGAAGCAGCTGCAGCAAACGGTATTCCCAAGATAATCATCTCGGGTGAGGTGGCGGCGTATACAGCGAGCTCAGTCCAGAACCCGGTTCGTTGTTTCCTTGCAAGTCGTCAAGCTAAACATTGGTCTTTTACTGACAAGAGTTATAGCACAATTGGTACACGGAATTCCAGCCAGAATTCGAGCTCATCGTCGAGGAGTCTAATGGCCGTGTGCTTGAGTAGAATGGAAAGGCGTGGAGTGGAGTCACGATGATTTGGTAAAGCATATTTAAGAACTCCGTAATGACGATACATTCAAAGAGAAATTGCTTTGAAGTAACCGTGCATTTATTCTTTAAGAAGGGTTCATGAAAGCCAATCCCTGAGTCGAACATACAACCCTAACCCTGTATACTTCACGTGACAGAATGCTCTCCAAACATGGATTAGCGTACGTACAACGATTAGCGATGGGCCAGACTGGCCAATCCACGTACTTTGTTTTAAACATGCATCAACAACTTCAATTTCGAAATCATACAATACATCTGAACGAGCCATTGCAGAAAGGATAGCGGACTTTGCATAGTAGGCTCACGGGAAGCGAAAGCTCTTAATGAACAGAACATTGGATGAGAGAATCATCGCAAAATTTAGCGCATGATCTTCAATATACCGAGGGCATGATGAGTGAATGATTGATGAGCTAAAGAAGCCCGTGGACTCATAGCTTGCCTTTGGGCATTTGTTCCAAAGTTACGACATATGATTCAAGCTTCCTTGTGTGAACTCTTGAAACGTCGACACCCAGCCAATCATCAAAATGGCAACAAGCGAGGCATCATACATAGACTACGACACATTCCTCGACCCGGACTTCAGCGCGGCATCATTCGCAAATACTTTGGTCACCAACACCAACAACATCAACGACACCCAAGTCGACCTTTCCACCCCCTTATCTCGCGTTCTATTCGATGTGCAAGAGATAGACACTCACATCCACAACCTAACCACCAAGTCCGCTCTCCCACTGCTCGAGCATACCCAGGACCGCTCACAGTCAAGTCAACGAATCCTCACTCAAGTCGAGGAACAAGTCTCCTCTCTCGCAGAGGGCTATCAACGCCTCGAGAAAGAGGTACTGCGCAAATGGAGTAGCGCCGAAGAAGCGCGAGTCGCAGCGCAAAATTCGCTGCAGACGCTGCGTCTAGCTCGCGCCGTTGCGCGATGTATTAGTTTGGGGAGGCAGTTGGAAGGTCAGATTGCTGAAGTTACTGGTCGGGTTAGTAGTACTACCGGTGGTAGTACAGGCGGAAAAGATGATCATCGTGCAATGATGCGAGCGGCCACGACTATCGTCATGCTAAGGCAGATGTTTTCTGCTATTGGTGAAGGGGAGGAAGGGCAGGGCTTGGACAGGGTGAAAGTGATCCGTACGCTGAGGAGCGAATTGGTGATTCCGGCGGAAAACACTACAAAGGCTAGGGCGCAGCAAGTCATTAATCGATTTTCGGTATCGTCTTTGGTTGTTGATGGTTCGTTGCGGACGAGCAATGGGACACAGTCACCGCCACCAGCAGCGACATCGTCGTCATCTACATATGTGCAGACCGAAGAGTCGAAAGCGAGACTGTTTTCTGCCATAACGACGCTTTACCTACTTTCCCCGACTCCAAAGAGCGGCGTGAGCGCAGAGGACTTTCAACCCGAACTTTTGCTATCTACACTGCAAGGCTATATCCACAACTCACTAACTTCATCTCTCTCCTCTCTTGCACGCGGTCTCGCCACGTTACCAACCCTGGACCGCGCACTGGCAGAAGTATCGGGTCGATGCCAGGACATCGCCGCACTAGAAACTCTACTTGCCGGTCTGAAACGTCCTTCTCACCCATTACTTTTGTCATCATCAACATCAACAACAAACCAAACAGCAGACCAACCCTCAAACCTCCTAAAGCCCCTCCTTCATGTCCTCGATACCTCATCCCTACCATCCTACTACTGGCGCTCACTAGCATCCTCGCTACCCAGCAAGGTACAAGAAATCATCAATCGCGGCGGTGCGGCAGCACGTAGTCTGAGGTCGGGCCGGGACAAACTACGGAATGATTTGCGCGAGTGCGTGTTACGCGGGTCTCAGTTGCCGGCTAATGTAGCCAAGGGTCGGGTTGTCGGTGCAGGAGGAGCTGCAGTTGTGGTAGGGAACTGGGAACGGGAAGCTGCCGTTATGGTCAGTGCTGTCGTAGGGGCGTTGGGACGGTGAATGTGCTTCCAGTTAATTTTGTGTTCTTGTGTGCATTTCGATTGGATGGGAAGTATATACTAGATCTAGAAATGTTACGTGGACAGATGACGATTTGGTACGTTTCACTACGAGTATCAGAATGTACATGCGTACGCTGAGCAACCCTACTCTCTGATGATGATCTTTGGGGCCAAACTTCGTATATCGTATACATATGTGGTGATATGCCCCTTGCATGAACAGATCTAAGCCACGTACCTCGAACAAAGCCGAGTAGGCATTGATCTTCCAACGTGACGTAGTGACAATCGCATGTGCATGTATTGTGGCTATGTACATATGTAGTTATGTATGCACATGTACTCCGAGACATTTCCGCAGATCCAAATTCTCATACAATCGCGTTTCTATACGACATCGATAATATCAGCCATCGATCGTACCCGAATCATACGACGCCGTAGACAGACAATCCACACCATCCATCCCGGCCAGTATCATATCAATATTCCTCGATATATCGAGCGGATCATCCAGCGCCGCCGGACACGTTATTCGCAACAATTGCATGAGGAACCATTTCCGCGTCGATGGTACAGTGGTGAGAAGATCCTCAGACTGGCGAGAAGAGAATTCATCACTCTTCCTGGCGCCGATGACGAGACACCATATCACTGCACCCGGTAACGGGCCGTCGTATAGATGGAGGACGTTGAATTTTTGTAGGAGAGACTGTAGTTTGATGATATATTCCCGCATTACCGATCGATCCGCCGAAAAGGAAGGGGAGACGAATAATGATATGGCATAAAGTAGAATTCGATCTATCGGTCGATCAGTCTCGGCGTGAAACGGAATCGAGTTTAGAGCAACGAGGTTGTCGCGGAGGAAATGCCATTGTATCCGGATTTGCAGTCGTTGTTGCAAGTCCTCGTTTTGGGTCCGATTATAGTTTGATAATCGTTGATATTGAATTGATAGCATGACTAGTTGAAAGAAGTCATTCAAGAGTCGTATAGTTGAGAGACCGATTCTGCCTTCCCAGAATTGTATCTGACCTCGCTCAAAGGTCAGGAGTTTGAAATCGGTTGGTCGGGACATTAGAGTCTCATTTTCGGTGATATAATCTAGTGGAGGAGGAAACGAGCCCGCGAATCCTGTGATGACTGGCTCTAGTTGATATATGCTGGGAGACGATTAGCATAGAGAACTTCACGGAATAAAGGAGTTCCAACTCACACAAATAGACTGATCTTGAGATTCACGTCTATTCTGTCTATCCCACCACGCATGTCAATTAAGCGACGAATGTTTCTCTTGTGCCGCAGGTACCCAACTTCGTCACCATTAATTAACTGCAGGAATTAGTAACTGTCGGATTATTGATGCCACGGTTCGGCGCTCTTGCACCTCAGGTGCAGGAG
>JACVQZ010000371.1:0-16953 GCA_019828575.1 Talaromyces thailandensis | reverse complement strand
GCTCGATCGTACGCTCGCTCGTACGCTGCCTTGTACGCTGGCGCTCGCTCGTACGCTCGCTCGTACGCTGTTTGTTGATGGGATAGTTGTTCAATAATAAGCGGGATCGTTAACTAGAATAAAGGATTTTGTTGAAATCCTTGGCACACTATTCCGTATATGGAGGATTCGGATATTCGGAATCCAAAGAAAGATCGAGAAATTGCTTCAATACTGATCACAACGTACAGCCCAATTGAGCATTACAAATCAACTACAGTGCCTATATCAAGAATATTCTTTTAAATATCATTACTTATTTTCTCAGAAAAATCAATATAGAGCTATATATATATAAATCTTCTAATATCCCCTATTAGAATATTTAGAAGGACATATCTTATATAATTAATAAATAGTATTTAATATAGTTATTATTTATCTTTATTTTCTTACTTTTATATCTTATTACTATAAACACTCTAGTCCTACATTCAGTCCATTAATTATAAGCCTAGAATTCTTATAAAATAAAATAATAAAAAATTTAAAATTATTTATAAAAATCTATTTCTTTATTAAAACTAATATTAAAGTATATAATAAGGGCTAAATTAATAATCTATCTTATCAAAAATCTCGCATTTTAATAGATTTTTTAAAGATCTACTAGATAGAAATAAAATTTATTAATTATAAATACTAAATTAAATATTATAAAGTTAAAGATATTAAAAAATTAAAAAAAATAATTTAAATAGTTATATACCAAAATAATAAAAAAAAATATATAAGAATATATTAATCTTAATATAAATTATATAATTTTTAAACTAATATTATTTAAGCCTATTAAACCTACAAAGCCAGTTATTATAGCTAAAAATTAGAGTAAAATAATATTACTTTAATAGTAATATTATATCTAAATAAATATATATAAAAGGAAACTTACTCATTATAAAAAATATTAAAAGCATATAAAGATGATGTATTTATATATAATTAATATTATTAATCTTGAGTATAAGCTAATAGTTAATAAAATATTTAATATAGTAAAAATAATTTATATTCTATAAAAAAAATTAATATTAAAACTAGAGCTAAAAAAAGTGTTATTATATTAATATTATAAAAAATTTAAAGAATTAAAATAAGATATAAAGCTAAAGAATTTCTTTAAAAAATAGTATACTTTATTATTTAATATAAAATATATTAAATATAATATAGTCAAGAATAAATAAATAATAAAAAACTTTATTAAATTAATAATATCAATTATATTAGTATTTTATAAAAAATAAAATATTTAAATCACTTATCTAAATATACAATTAGCTCTAGTAATTATTACAGAAATACTAAAAATTAAATAATTAATAAATAAATTTAATATATAGACTCTAGTTAATAAAACTAAAAAAAAAGCTTCTAAGAATAATATTATAATAATATCTCTAGATAGTAAATCTAATTAAAAATAAAATTCTTATTATAATAAGAGATTAGAAAGATTAAGAAAGATAATCTATATTAATAATAAAGAATATATATTTAAAGAATATCTATATATAAATCTAGAAAAATAATTAACTAACTAAAAATCTAATCTAGAAATTTAAAAAAAATTTAATAATTTTACTAAATCTTAGAATAATCCTTATGCTATAAGACTAAAAATAATAAAAAAAAAACTAGACTTAATCAATAATAATAACTAAAAAAAAAATTATTTAATAAATACTAATTAGAATAATAAAGAAATAGAATAAGCTAATTTTACTAGCAAAGTTAGTTACTATAAAATAACTATTTTAATCTTATTATTAGCTATTAGAAATAATTTATTTACTAATAATTAAATTTTTAATATTAGATTAATTATATATCTAATTAATAACTAAGTAAGAATAAGAAATCTTAGATCTAATAAAAAATAAATACTTATTAGGAATACTTAAATTAAAATAATTAAACTAAAGAAAATAATCTTATTTTTAATAAACTCTATTAATAGTATAATTAAATTAAAAGGAATTCATTTATTAAAAATATAATATATAAAAAATCTATATATTAATATTATATCTATAAAATAACTCAGAGAGCATAGTATTATATATAATAATATAAATAATTAGTTATTTTATAAATATATAAAAGAAAAACTTTATAATATTAAATTAAATAGTAAATTATTTTATTTTAAATAATATCTAAATTTATAGTTTAAATAGTATATATTAAATAAATTAATTATAAATTTATTTAATAAAAAGACTCTAAAAGATATAATATTTATATAGTATAAATAATATAGATATATAAAAATTAATACTATATTAAAGCTTAAAAAAGCTATAAAAAAAGTTATTATTACTATAAACTAAATTATAAACTAAAATAAAGAA
Organism: Talaromyces thailandensis; assembly: GCA_019828575.1. Taxonomy (NCBI): domain Eukaryota; kingdom Fungi; phylum Ascomycota; class Eurotiomycetes; order Eurotiales; family Trichocomaceae; genus Talaromyces; species Talaromyces thailandensis. The sequence goes on along the minus strand of JACVQZ010000371.1, from coordinate 14,557 downwards.
AAATTTTAAAAAAAGTATAAAATTTATAAACTAATTAAAGCAAGCAGATAGATAAATAAAATCCTAATAATCAAGCCAACTCAACCATTTTAAATCCTATTTATTAATATTATTATTATAAATCTAATAATTAATAAGGATTTATATACACTTTATATAATAGATCCATATACTAAATTTTATATAATAATTACTATATACATAAAATCAATTAATAATAATCTTAAGATAATAATTAAATATATTAAATATATCTTTAAGATTAAAATATTAAAGATCTATATTAATAATAAATCTATACTTAATAGAATCTTATTCAGAGTCTATTATACTAGATATAATAAAAAATTAATAATTACTATATTTAAAATACTAGATTAAAATAGATCTATAAAAAAAGCTAATTATATTATTAATATAAGAGTAAGAAGTATGATCTAAAAAACTAATCTATAGTAAAACTTATAGCTAAAAACTATAAAAATAATAATATAAATTATAAATTATATCTTAATTAGAGCTCTAGGCTATAAAATATTATATAAATTAATATATAAAAGAAAATTATATATAAAAAATCTATTCCTATTTAGAGCTAAAGCATATATATAGATTAATATAGATAAAAGTAAAAAAGTTGCTCTATATATATAAATTAAATATTTTATAGGATATAAAATCTATAATATTTAATAGATCTAGGTCAATAGACCTAGCAAGATAAAAATCATACATATATAAAATATAATTTTTAATAAGATAAAGAAGTATAACTCTAAACATCTATTTACTAAAAAATTTATTAGTAAGGATATATTAATATATATTAAGAATATAACTATACCAAATTTTAAATAAGTCAGTAATATAGCTATATATAATTCTATTAATAAAGATATAAGTCTGTATATAAGCTATACTTTAGTAAGATTAATAGTAATAATAGAAAATAACTTACTTATTAAAAAAATAAATATTAATAAAGATTTTACACTCTTATAGTAGTAAATAGAAATTAATACTACTAAATTTAATAAAATTAATAAAAATAGTAAAAATAAAGTTTAAGATATAATTCTCTATAAAAGATTTAATAATTCTATAGTAGAGAGCTTAAAAATCAACTTAACTAAAAAAATAGAGAATAAAAATATAAAAAATATAAAAATTAATATAATAAATAAGAATAATAAAGTAAGTACTAATTCTAAATTAAAAAATATAATAAAAAGTAATAAAATAATAGATTATTTAGATCTTTAGCTTTCTTAATTTTTATACTTTATATTTAAAGAAACTAGTTCTACTAATTAGATTACTCTATTTAAAAGAGCTTATAATTTAATTAATATTATTCTATTAATAAATAGTCTAATCAAATAACTAACTCTAAATAATAGTAAGAAAAATAATAAAAATAATCTAAATAAATAACTAGCTCTAGGTAATAGTAAAAAATATAATATTAATTAAAATAATAATATTACTATTCTACTAATTAATGAGAATATTTTACTATTAAATAAATTAATAAGTAAGTTAATAAAAATTAAGTATTTTAATCTATATTAATATCTTAATATTATTAATACTAATCTATTAGAATCTAATATTATAACTAAATTAAAAATTTAAAAAGTTTTAAAATAAGCTTATACTCTTAATTCTAATAGCTTATTATTAAAAAAGAAGTAAAGAAAGCAGAAATATACTTTTTTTATAAGAAAAAAGCTATAATAATTTTTTATACTTAAAAAATATTTTTTAGTAGTTATTAAAAAGACTAAGAGCTCTATATTAATTTAATTTTTATTATTAAAGCTTAAAAACTAGAATATAGCTATATATTATAAATATATAAAATAATTTATAAAGACTATAAAATTAGAGTATAAAATACTAAAGAAAAAAGATATATTTATAATTATTTTTAAGTCTAATAAGAAGATATTACCACTAATTTAAATTTTTAAATATAAATTTAATAAATTTAATAAGATTATTAAATTTAAGATATAAATCTATATATATAATAATTTATAGAAAGAAAATAAGCTTACTATATATATTATAATATTAGCTTTATAAATTTTCTATCTTATAATTTCTCTTGCTGCTATATATAACTTTAAGATTATATAATATAATACTATAAATATCTTTATAAATAGTAAGCTTAATAAGAAAGTCTATATTTATTTTCTAAATAGTTTTAAGAAAAATAGAAAAATTCTTAAGCTTAAATATACTTTATATAATCTATATAGAAGCCCCTATTTATAATAATTAAAATTAATAAAAATCTTATTAATTTTAAGATTTATCTAAATTCTTAATAAAGAATATTTATTTATAAAAAATAGCCTTATTTTATTATTTTTTATTAATAATATTTTATTATTTTATAATAAGGCTAAAAACTAGTATTTATTTAAAAAAATTAAAAAAAATCTTATATAAGCTTATAAGCTAAGAAAAATAAAAAATTTTAAATAATTTCTTAATATTTAAATAATCTAAGATAGAGTTTAATATAAGATTTAATTTTATTAAGATACTTATATTTCTAAAATTATAGAATATTTTAAACTTAATATCATAAATAATATTAAAATGTCTATATTAGTCAATATTAAGGCTTCAAATAATAAAATAAATAATATTAAAATCTATATTTTTTAAAAACTTTTAAAATCTATTTTATATACCACTATTATAATCTAATCTAATATTATAAAGATAGTTAATAAGCTTATTAAATATATTATTAATCTATTTATAGCCTATTTCTAGTAAATTAAATATATTATTTAATATCTTTATAATATATAATTCTTTATAATTAAATATTTACTATTAAAGAAATCTAGGATAAATATCTTTATATATATTTTAAATATTTTATTTAAAAATAATCCTAACTATATAAGCTCTAAAGAATATTTAGTAAAAATATATAAAAAACTAATTAATTAAAAAGCTATAAAATAGTATTTTATTATAATATTAACTATTAAAGCTAAATTTTATACTATTACTAAAGCTACAAAAAGACTTTATATTTAAAAATAAATTTTTAAAGCTATATAATTTATATTTAATCAAAAACTCTCTATTTTTTATAATAATAAATAAACTATTAGTTTACTTATTAGCAGCAAACTATAATTTTAAACTAATCTAAAGTATATTAATATTTATCACCACTAGCTTTATTAAGAGATTTAAGCTAAGTATTTTTTTATTAAATAAATTAATACTAAATTTATAATTACTAATAATTTAATAAAGATTTTATATAGTCAGCACTTCCTTAAATAATATTAATATTAAGAATTAATAAATATTGCTAAATTAGTATAAGAATAGAGCTTTAAAGCTTTTATTCCTAAAGAAGTATATTAAAATTCTTAATATACTATTCCATATATAAAGAATTTAAATATTTAGAATTTAAAAAAAGATTAAGAAATTATTTTAATACTAATCATAATATATAGCCCAGTTAAGCATTATAAATCAATTATAATATCTATATCAAGAATATTCTTTTAAATATCGTCACTCATTTTCTTAGAAAAATCAATATAGAGCCATATATATATAAATCTTCCAATATCCCCTATTAGGACATTTGGAAGGACATGCCTCACATAGTTAATAAATAGTATTCAATACAGTCATTATTTGTCCTTATTTTCTCGCTTCTGCACCCCGTTGCCGTAAACGCTCTAGTCCCACATTCGGTCCATTAGATTTACTAAGTCATGTGACTACTAATCAACCAATTAGAAGCAGTATTTCTATACAAATAAAACTAGTCGCTAGATTCGATAATTTTATATCTAATCCCACTACTTATACCCTACTTAATCCTATAAATTTAGATGTAAAACTATATTTATTTAATAGATTAACTAATTAGTGCTCATTCTAATAAATTAAATTTTTAATTTATATAGTGGTTATTAAGAAATATAAAATTAAATAATATTAATTATAAAATAATTTTATTATATTTAGAATATGGCTATTATTTATAGAATTAACTAATCAGAGCTTATAATTCTTAGATTCTTTAATTTTACAATTTTATATTATTTCTAGCCTCTGTACGCTCAATATTGTAATTTAGATAATAATTTTAGTATTATTAGATAGAGAAATTAATTTGGTATAAATCCAGTGAAGTATATTTTTAGTTAATATATTCATTGTTGATAAATCTTATATAGAATGTGATTAATCTGAAATTGTAGCATATTTTATATATAAATTGTTGATAAGAAGTTCTTAGACTCTTCTATGGAGAAATTCGCTTTGCGAATTAGGTAGCTAATCAGCAGCTTGTCTGCGAAGGCGGTGTAACACTGGATTGGTGACTGCAATTCACTCAGCGAATTCTCCCAGTGAGTAGTCTGAGCGCCTGAGATAAGACCCAGGCAGAATAATTGCGATACGTACGTATATAGTACGATCAAGGAGACACAGAGTTTTCGACTGCCTTGGGAGCGGTACGAACCAGTTTCTTCTTTTCTTCTCTCCGTATCACCTGCGTGCTGTTACACGGGGACTACCTCTCGCGGAGCTGTGCCACCTGGCTGTTTTGATCCACGCGCAGTTCATGTCGGCAGCCGTCTTGCATTGAATTTGAGGCGTATCGTATGATACTGAATTCCGGGCTTCACTTCAGGGTCTCGCTGGAATCAGAGTGTTTGATTGAGAGTATGTCTGAGTAAAGTGCAAAGTCTAAGAGGAGAGACTGGGCGGACTCCGGGATCCGTATATCCGCCCCGTTTTCTCGCGGGGAAGGAGCGCATGTGGGGGTTGGGCCGGGGGTCGTGCCTTCCTCGTTCTTTGTGGTTGTAACTTGTAAGTCAGATGGGATATCATCCTACCCGTACTACTTTGACAGTACAAAGATCGTCTCTTCTTCAGCTTCAGATGAATACATACACCGGCATCCAGGACCGCCACTCGGACTTCTTGAATTGAAGAGTCGTTCCATCAGGAACGGGCAACTGCCTTCCTCGGATCGGACCAATGGAGCTTGCTCCCTAAGGAAGCAATCTTGTCATCTTCCTATCATAACACAATCTGCACACAGCCATTGACTGGGAGGAATCAGATACATTTACATAACCAACACCGTCATACTAGCATGTATATGCCCATCTAGAGAAAGAGACGACCTGCGATGAAGCATCCACAAGATTTAGTGCAGGAGCACTCACTTCACGACCTGGAATCCTTCTGGACCCATCACGCTAGGTCCCTTCATTGGCACAAACAACCATCCAGTGCACTCAAGCACACTACCAAGCAAATCACACTCAAGGGAAACAAAGGCACTACCAGTCATGACCATTGGAGCTGGTTCCCCGATGGCATGATCTCGACGACTTACAACTGCGTGGATCGACACGTTGAGAATGGAAACGGGGACAATGTGGCTATCGTCTGGGAGTCAGCAGTGACAGGCGAAAGCGCAAAATATACATATCGCCAACTGCAGGATGAAGTCGAAATTCTGGCAGGTGTGTTAAGAGAGGAAGGTGTGCGAAAGGGCGATGTGGTCATAATCTACAGTATGGTTCAGTCATAGCAACTTTACTCATTGTGTAATGATCCATTGACAATCACATGCAGTGCCAATGATCCCCGCAGCTCTGATTGCAGCACTGGCCATCGTCCGTCTTGGAGCCATTCACGCTGCCGTCTTTGGTGGATTCGCACCAGCTTCTCTCGCCCAGAGAATCGATGATGCAAAACCTCGAGTCATAATGACTGCATCATGTGGCATTGAAGGCTCCAAAGGCCCCATTCCTTACAGACCACTCGTGGAAGGAGCCATTGCGCAATCGAAGTTCAAACCAGAGAAAGTCATTATATGGCAGCGAGATCAATTACGTTGGAATAATCCAGATAAGGTTGGTGGACAGCGCAATTGGCAACGCATCGTGAGAAGTGGGCAGTTGAGGAACATCCGGGCTGCTCCAGTGCCAATCAGGAGTGATGAGGCGTTGTATATCATCTATACAAGTGGTTGGTTCCTGCTCCTCTCCCATTTATCCTATGGGCAGTATTTACTGATTGTATCAGGAACGACTGGCCTCCCCAAAGGCGTCGTACGCGAAGCTGGCGGACACGCAGTCGGGCTGAGCTTGTCAATAAAGTACCTCTTCGGCATCGAAGGCCCAGGAGATGTCATGTTCTGCGCCTCTGATATTGGCTGGGTCGTCGGACACTCATACATCTTATACGCACCACTACTCGTCGGAGCAACGACCGTCATGTTCGAAGGCAAGCCCGTGGGTACCCCAGATGCAGGCACATTCTGGAGAGTCATCGAACGTAACAAAATCAACGTACTCTTCACAGCACCCACAGCCCTACGCGCGATTCGTAAGGATGATCCAGATAACAAATACTTCAAGGAAGTTGGTGACCGTGGAGGACTCAAGACCTTGAGAGCACTGTTTCTGGCAGGTGAACGCAGTGAGCCTAGCATCGTGCAGAACTATCAGGACCTTCTCACCAAGCAAGCGGCACCTGGTGCAGTGGTAATTGACAATTGGTGGTCGTCAGAATCGGGCTCTCCAATCACCGGGCTGGCATTGCGAAGTGATCTAGGCTATACACCAACTACAAAACGAGCACAGCAGCAGCCTCCTTCCATCAAGCCTGGTTCAGCAGGAAAGCCCATGCCTGGCTTCGATGTGCGCGTCGTTGATGATGATGGTCAAGAAGTCAAGCAGGGTACGATGGGCAATATCGTGCTAGCTATTCCCCTGGCTCCAACGGCATTCAGAACTTTGTTCAATGACGAAGAACGATTCTACAAGAGCTATCTACTACGCTTCAATGGCCGATGGCTTGACACAGGTGACGCCGGCATGATCGATCAAGACGGATACGTGCATGTTATGTCTCGGTCCGATGATATCATCAACGTTGCAGCACATCGATTCAGCACAGGTATCCCCCACCTCTACACCCTACATCAGTGCGACAAGTTCATTACTGACAACATCAACCAGGCGCGATCGAACAAGCCATTCTCTCCCACCCGCTCATCGGCGAAGCAAGCGTAATCGGCATCCCAGACCCAATCAAAGGCCACCTCCCCTTCGCATTCGTGCAACCCCGGCAATCAGCCAACAAGGGACATATACCAGCAACACCTCCAACACAACTCTTCAAAGAAATCAACGCTCTCGTCCGCGACCAAATCGGCGCCATCGCCTCCTTGGGCGGCATGATTCAGGGTGTAGGCATGATCCCCAAGACGCGGAGCGGCAAGACATTGCGGCGAGTCTTGAGGGAATTAGTCGAAAATGCGGTTGTGCATGGAGACTATGAGCGGAAAGTCAATGTGCCGCCTACAATCGAGGATGTGGATGTCATCCAGGTTGCGAGGGGACGGGTGAAGGAGTATTTTGAGGAGAGAGCGAGAGTGAAGAGTCGGGAAGGCAAGGCGAAGCTGTGATTTCGCTCGTTTACCTACTCTAGGGATCTATTTTACTTTATTCCCTCTTAGATATGAGCCGATCAGCTCGTTATTCGGGGATATTTCAGGATTAGTACTGAATGAATAATGATTTTAGGCATACTACTCCTACCTTTTGGATATGCTCAGCTCACGTCGTATGCTCATAGCTGACGAAAACCACAAGAAAATTTATGTGATGAAAAGCTGTTTGATATTCATTTGTAATAAACTCACGAAAACACGCCATGTCACCTAAACAAGACAAGACCGATACGAACAAGACGTACAATCGTCACATCATAGAAAAGAACATAATATGCTAGGGTCAGAAGCGAGAAAAGAATTATCTACCGTCCCAAGCGGATAACACCAGCAGCGACTAATTTCTGAATCTGGGTCCGCACTTGGGCGTTCTTCATGTGCTCCTGCAAAGCGGCGGGGTCGCTCTTTGCTTGTTGAAGAATGCTATTCATGACGGGGTCTTGGAGGATGGCCATGAGCTGGTCAAAAAGTTAGTTTATGTAAATGCCCATCGATTCTTATTAGGGACATACCTCTGGGTCTTTCTGGATACGCTCGGCAGTTTGTTCCTCGGTTTCGCCAGCGCGAGCACTGTACTGCGACTCCAAGATCTTGTTCTGTTGCTGCTCGATCTCGCGTGCGTTCTTGCCCGCGGTATCGTGTGAAGATGCTTCGTTCAACGCGTCCAGAGCCTTGTTGTACTCCTTCATGGCTTGAAGAGCCTGCGCTTTACGGATGTAAGCACGAATGAATCCTGGGTCACGCTTGATAGCCTCGTCGCAGTCTGTGACAGCTTGAGGGAATGCCATAAGCTTGATCAGAGCGGCAGCGCGGTTCGAAAAACCACGAGGATCTTCAGGCGCACGCTTGGTCATCTCGGTGAATGCATCGACGGCAGCGGGCCAGTCTGCCTCCTGGAACTTCTTCTGACCGAGTTCACGGGCCTTTTCGGCTTCTTCGGGGCTGATGTACGCATCCTTCTCGGCCTTGATCTTGGCCTTTTCAGCGGCACGAAGCTTGGTGAGAACGTCGGCAGTACGGTGCTCGGTAAGAGATCGGTTGTAGTACTCGATTGCTTGAGCCAGGTCGCCGAGTTTTTCATATGCGCTACCAATACGGGCAAAAGATCTGCGAATGTCAGTACCGCATCGTAAACACTATATTAGAATGCAGGAGCTTACTTGGCAATGGTCTTGAAATCAGCGCGGACTTCACGGCCCTCCTGAACGGCTTCTTGGCAGATCTCAATAGCTCCCTGATAATCACCGCTCTCAAACTTGGCAGCACCGATATTGTTCAAGTAGGTAACATCTTTGTTGAGTTCCCAAGCTTTTTGGTAGTGTTCAATAGCCTCGGCAAATTGCTTCTTCTTGTAAAAGTCGTTTCCAATCTTCTTTTCGGCATCACCGGCCTCTTGGGCCTTCTTCTTGGCAAGAGATTCTTCATCCTCTGGCTCGGGCTCAGGCTCGGGTGCTTTCTTGGTTTCTGTCGGTGCGGGGCGAGCGTCTGGCATGGGAACATCTTCCTCGGCCTCAGTAGCTCGGGACGGTCCTCCAGCGGCTTCAGGTGGAGCACCGAACTGCATATCGATACCGAGCAGAACACTCATAACCTGAAGGAATCGAGGGTCACCGAGCTCTGCACCGATGCTATTAGGATTGTCTTTGAGTTTCTGCAACTTGGCCATGAATTCGTGGTCGGCGAGCAAGGACGCCGTCTTGGGATTGCTGGCCAATTTCTGAATGAGGTTGGGGTCACTAAACATGCCACCGAGACCGCCAGTATCTCCTTGGAAGCCGTCTGCTTGTGCCTCAGCATCAATGGCCCGCTTGACCGAGTTGAAGCTAGCCTTGAACTGATCGTTGGAAGGTTCCAATTTCATCGCCTCCTCGTATGCGTCGTGAGCCAAGACTGTACTTTATTAGTATATGAAATCACCCATCGATCAGATGGAATAACATACGAAGATCTCCTAGGCCACGAGCAGCAGCTCCCTTTCGGCTCCATCCTTTGGCCCAGTCGGGTTTGATCTCAGTAGCTTTATTGGCATCGTCGAGAGCCTTCTGATACTCTGAGGTGGCAGCGTAAACAGCCGATCGATTGGAATAGAGGACGTGGTTCTGAGGTTCGATGGCAATAGCTTGGGTGAATTTCTCACTATAATCCAAAGGATCCTCTTGTCAGCGCACTATTCCATCCATCATGGGTCGGTCAACTGCGGAGCGGGGAACGTACATTGCAGTAGCGTAGTCCTTTGTAGAGAAGGCCTTGTTGCCCTCTGCTTTTAATGCGTCAGCCATGATGATGTGACGGATAGGCAATCAACCAAAGCGTCAAAAGTGGGAGATAGGTGATTTTCGACAGATATGGGTGATGGTGGAAGTTGGGAGGTGCAGCCTTTTACATAGTAAAGAGAGACAGTTAGACTGAGCTTCTGGAAATTTCGAGCTTGAACGCGATCTGATTGGTTGGCAGCAGTGGGGAAGGTGGTAGCCCGCGCTAGTCCCGAATGGGCCTGATAGAGGAAAGCAGCCCACGCTTTTTCTTTTATCGCGGCCTCAGATTATTTTTGAAATTGCTTCATCTTAGCTTCACATTTGCAATACACCGACCAAGCGCTCGTCTACTCCTCGGTCATAGCGAGCTGCCCATTTAAAAATGATACATTGCAGAAAGCTTCGGTGATTGAGAGGTGCTTCAATTGGACTACACGAAAGATAACAGCAGCCGTTGACTCAGTCAACCCTCACAATGGCGGCGACCGGCACAACAGACGACATTGCACAGCGGATATACGTGCAATGCAGGGAAAAATTCTCCAACAGTCAGCTGCTTTATCAGCGCGATATTCTGAGCTTGGGGATTATTCCGGCTAAGAATTTAGAGATTCTGCTCGAGTGTACCCAGAAGCTCGTTGATCAGAACCTCTTCCGAGTCTACCAAGATAGCGACAATCGATTAGCTTGGAAAGTCATAGCGGAGGAAGATGCAGAAAAGTGAGTCCTTTTGCGACTCATACAGGCTACCAAGAAAGCCTCTAATTGTGGTTTACAGAATACAGAGTCTCAACGATACCGAAAAATTAGTGTACAATGTCATTCATTCCACCGGCCGAACAGGTATCTGGATACGACAACTCGGCAAACGAACCGACCTCCACAAAACCAGCTTGGACAAAGCCCTCAAATCCCTCGAAGGAAAAAACTTCATCAAGTCGATTTTCAATGTCAAACACCCCGGTAAAAAGGTGTACATGCTCGCCGAGCTCACACCAGCCGAAGACGTCACAGGCGGAGCCTGGTTCACCGATGGTGTTCTCGACGCGGAATTCATTGGCGTCTTGTCCGACTACATCGAAGCGCAAGTCAGCAAGAGATCGTGGTACGAAGTTGTCCCCAAACTCGGCGCAGGCGGCAGCAACAACAAGAGGCAAAAACTCAACACGGGCGAAACTGTGAAACAAACAGAGTCAGCAACCGAGAGAGAGAAGAAATATTATCCATATCCAGCAGACTACGAATTTTACCCGACGGTAGGCGAAATTACTGTCGAAGTGAACAAGACCGGCATTACGCCTGTCAAACTCGACGAAGGCAGTATCAGTCAACTCCTTCGCATGATGTGTTTTGACGGCAGACTTATCGCATTGAATGACCACACTAAGTACAAAGCTGTCCGACGGCCCAACGAGATCATCAAGGCGCGCGCAGACTCAGATCGGCCGCCCGAAGTACAGCAAAAGGCATCCTTCAACGGGAAGAACGGCATGACCGAAGCGCCCTGTGGTCAGTGCCCCGTGTTTAAGATTTGTCAACCTGGTGGCACCGTGAGTCCGGAGAATTGCGAGTATTTCGATGATTGGTTTAAGAAAGCTCTTGGTTTCTGAACGAGGTGCAGATTGAGTACTTTTTTTCAAAATACATTTTGCATAGCGAGTGGAGTTTTTTGTGGTGAGGGATTGATCTTGGATCCTTGATGCATAGCAGTTCACAGTGTACTTTGTTGTGAGGGAATTACCTAGATAGTGTTGGCATAAATAATCTTTGTGTGTTTCTGCCATACGTTTCCGCCTTTGTATCAGATTACTACACACAAAGGCAGGTTTAATATTTAATATAGCTCTTTAACTAAATTACTTTATATTAAAGTTATAAGAAATTAATATTTAAAATAAAAATATTAGTATATAGATAATAGGTATAAATAGAAAGAGATTTTTATTATTAATATAATTATTAATTAGATTATATAATTAAGTAATATTCTTTTCTTTCTTATAAAATCTTTTTATATTAATAGATTATAAGTCTAGAGAATTATTCTTTAGATATTAAATTAATATTAATTTATTATTTATTAATAATTATATTTTATTATTTCTTTATTTATATTTTTAAAATTATTTAATTATTTTTAAAGCTATAACTCTTTTAAAAATAATCTTAAATAGATTACTACTATTAATTAAATTAAAAAACTAATTTATTGAATTTAAAAAATTTATTATAAAGCTTAAAATAAAGCATTTTTATTATATTATTATAGAAAATTATAAATATTCTATTATATTAAATAATTTAGTTTTTAGAGAAAATAAAACTTACTTATATATTTAAAAAGAATTAAAGAAGTTAAATTTAATATAAAAAAAAAATAAAAATAATAATATTATAATTAATATTATTCTTAGTGCCTTATTATAGTTAATTTAATATAAGATTATTACTTAGAATTTAAAAAATTCTTATAAATTAAATAAATTTTTAAATAAAATCTATAATATTACTTATAGTATATAGTTTTTTAAAGATTTATAACTAATAATTTATATTTAATATAATAATTATAAAAACTTTAATAATTATTACACTAAAATATCTAAAGCTTTAGAGAAATTTATTTTAAATTTATTATAAAAAAAATTATTTAAATTTATTAAAATTTAATTCTTATTTAATAATTTAAAAAAATTTTAAAATATTTTTCTTATTTCTTTTTTTAATAGTTATTTTAATAGAACTATTATTATTATAGATTTAATTACTTTAATTCTTTTATAGAAAAAAATATATATTAAATTTTATAAATTTAAAATAAATTAAATAAAAGTAAAAAATATCTATTTTAATAAAAATAAAAGTAATAAGAATAATAAAAAAAATAAAAAAAAAATTTATTAAATAAATATAATAAAAATTATAGCTATTATTATAAATATAATTATAAAAAAAAACTATTTTAAGAAAAAAAATAATAAATAATAAAAATAATAATAATAAGAATTTATTAATAATTTAAAAAAGTTTAAATCTAAAAAAGATATAAATAGTAATAATTAAGATATTAAAAAGAATATTTTCTTTATAAAAACTAATAAAATTAATTTAATAATCTTAGATTTTACTTTTTAAAAGAAAGAAGAATTATTTTTAATTAATTTATATAAAAGCTTATACTCTAATTATAAATATATTTTTTATAATAAGATTTCTAATAAAAAGATAGATTTAATTCTTTTATATTATAGAATTATAAAAACTAATAAAATTAAGTTTTTTATAGATAAAATATTATTTTTTTATTTAAATTAATTTATTTAAATATCTTTAATTACAACTATAGAAGCTATTTCTAAAAATACAATTATTATTAATATTTATAAGCATATATATTGAGCAAAGCTCACAAAGAAAGAAAAAGGCATTATACTCAAAATCTATAAACCAGAAACCTTACAACAGAGTTCATTCAAAGTTAAAAAAGACTATATAAATGCCATATAAATATAAAACTATACTAAAACCAATATAAAACAGATATCTGTTCTAGATTTAGAAATTATACAATGCAAAATAATAAATGGTTTTATATCTAAAAATCATGCAATATAAAATAATAAAAGTTTTATATTTATAAAAAATCATATAATTGATTTGAAATTGAGAACATTAATTTTAAATTAAAATAACTAAATAATAAATATAAATATAGATAGAATTTCTAATAAAAATATATAGTAAATAAGCAATAATAATAATATAATTTATATAGTAATATTTTCTTTATTCTTATAAAATCTTTATTTTTTTATTCTTCTTTATTCTTTTATAATATTATATATTATTTCTCTTTACTTTACTAATCAAATAATCTACTAAAAAATTATAAGCCTAGCATTTCTTATTTTATAAATAGAAAACTAGGATTATTTTTTTCTCTATATTTTCTTATATAATTTAAAAAGAACTTTATTTTTCTTTAAGAAAAATATCTTCTTTAGAGAAAATTTAAATTAATTAATTAATAGGATCTAAAAATTATATTAATTAAATACTTCATATTAGAGCTATCCTAGTTAAGAATAATTTATTAGAATTTATTATTAATAAAAAATATTAAAATAATTTAAAAAACCTTAAAGCACTAGTAATAATTTAATTATTCCATATTAAAGGCCTATTACTTTATATTAAAGCTTGTTTTATAGTTTATAAAGTATAGATTACTCTAGAAAAATTATATAATCCTAAAAAATTTACTACAGAATTTTTAACTCTAAAGGAATTTTTTAATTATAAATTAGAAAATTTCTAAATAATAGAAGAATATATTTATCAAATAAAGACTTTATTAGATAATTTATCTTTAAAAAATATTAATATAATATCTTAAATTAAAACCTTATAGATTTTATATAATTTAAGAGAAGAATAGAAATTCTTTATATAAAATATTATATAAGCATTTAGAAAGGATTCTAATATTTATACTTTTAATTCCTTATATACTAATCTTATTAATAAAGCAAAAAGAAAAATAGCAAATCAAATATATACTATTAAAATAAAGAATAAATATAAGAAAAATAATGATTTATTCTATACCAATTGCAAGAAAACAAATCATGATATTTCTAACTGTTTTTTCTTACATAAAGAAAAAAGACCTAGCAATTAGAAAAGCCCTGATAATAAAATTATCAAAGATAAAAAATCAAAAATCAATAAAAAAGATAAATAATAATAATAATAATAATAATAATAA
>JACVQZ010000037.1:348-71132 GCA_019828575.1 Talaromyces thailandensis | reverse complement strand
AGATAATAAAGATTCTAATAATTTTTAATCTAAGAATTAACTATTATTAAAAATAATATAAAGTAATAATCTATTTTTTAATATAAAAAAATTTTTTTAAATAGAATTTAATAGATTTATCTAGATATAAAACTAAATAATAATAATAAATATAAATATATATTAATTATATAATAAAGATATCTTAGCTTATTATAATTAAATTTTTTAGATATAATAAATTATTATTTAATTTTTATAAATTATTTAAAGTTATTAAATAAAATTATTAATTTTAAAATTATTAATAATTTTAGATATTAAAAGTCTAAAATATTTAAAAAATATTTTATTATAAATTTAATATATTTTTTTAATTATTTTTTTATTTTTATAAATAGCTAGAAATTATATAAATTTAATTTTTAAAATAAAAAAATATTTAAAAATAGATATTAATAGCTTAAAGATTTTTTATATTATAAATATATTATTAATAGTATCTAAATAAACTATTTTAATATTTATAATAATAAAATATTAAAATATTTTTTTTTATTCTTTATTATCTAAATATCTAATTTTAAATATTTAGAATATTTCTTACTAATTAAAAAATATTATTAAATTATATATATCCTATTAAAGACTAGCTTATAGTAATTATAAATATTTAATAATAATTATAATTATTAAGTTAATAAAGATTAGTTTATTTTAAAATATTTTATTATACTTAGTATCTAAAAAGTTTATATTATTATATATAATTATATAATTTAAATTATATTTTTATTCTTTTAAATAAATTTATTAAATAATTATTAATATAAATACTATATAATATAAAAAAATTAATACTAATCTTTTCTTTTTTTATATAAAAATTAATATTTTTTATAATCTATATATAGCTATAATAGATCCTAAATCTAAAAAAAAATTCTAATATTTATTATTTAATATCTAGTTTATATAAATAAAAATTAATAATAATTTAAGTAATATTTAAATAAATCTTTTATCTAAAAAATAAGATAATTAAAATTATAAAATATTAATATTAAAATATCTTATATTTTTTATTTTTTAGAATATTCTAATAACTAACTTTTATTTATTTATTTTATAAGAATATATAATTAATTTTATTCTAAATTAAGATTTTCTCTTAAATATTTTACTAAATATAATTAAAATTAAATTTTATAATATTAATAATTTCTAGCTTTTAATTTCTAAAAAAGATATTTATTAAAAGTATATTAAACTTATAATTTAATATTTTAATAATATTCTTAGCTACTAAATTTATTAATTAATTAAACTTTTAATATATAATTTTATATCTTTTTATATAATACTAATATTAAAAGCTTTATTATTTATTTTTAAAAATAAGATTATCTTTAAATATAATAAATATTTTAAAAAAAATATTAAATATCTACTAAATCTCTTTTTCTAAATAGATTAAGATCTTCTAAAGATATAATTTTATATAAAAATAAATAAAAATTCTAATAAATAAATTATCTATTTAATTAATTTATTTATTAAATATAATATTAATCTAGCTATTTAGAATTATTATATATAAAGTATCTATTACTTAATAAATTTTAATAATAGTAATTTTATTAACTATTAATAAAACTAATTTAAAAAAATTAATATAAAATAATTATAATATTATAATTATAATTAATATCTCTTAAAAGTTAGAATTAATATATTAAGATTTAATAAATAAATAAAATCTTTATAATTAATTTTAAATATTTATATTCTTTAAAATTATATAGCTTTTATTTTCTATATAATTTATATTTTTTATAGTTAATTAAAATTATTAAATTAAATATCTAATTAATAAAATATTATAATCTATAGAGTTTAGTAAAATATTAATTTTATAATTAATTTCTATTAATTTTCTAAATTTTTAATTCTTATTAATATATTAATTACTTAGTTAAACTAGCTTTTTATAACTTATAAATTATAATTTCTATTTAATATTTAATATCTTAAAGATCTTTATATATATAAAATCTATAACTTTTAAGCTAAATTAATATTATTAATTTTTATATAAAAAATCTAACTTTATTAATTTCTATAAAATTAAAATATTAGTTATTTATTTTATATTTTAGCTTTTTTATTTAAATAATATCTATATTTTTTATAGTTAATTATATTTACTTTATTCTTATAAAAATTAATTATATTATTATATAATATTAATCTAGTTATATACTAAAAACTCTAATTAAATTTTAAATATTTTAAAATAAAATTAATATATTAAAAGAGTTTAAATTATTTAATATTATTAAATAAACTTTTAAACTCTATTAATTATTTAATATACTAATTATATTAATCTACTAAATTATTTTTTAATAATTATTTAATTATATAGTAAGTCTTCTCTATATTTACTTATTAAAATTAGAAAAGAGTATAGTATTATATAAATATAAAAAAAATAATATAAAAATAATTCTTAATTAAAAAAAAATAGACTTTATAGTCTTAAAAATTTAAATATATACTCTATAATAAATTAAATATTTAAGTATAGTTATATATATAAATACTTTATTTTTATAGTATTTATATATTCTATAATTAATTATAAGATTTAGATTTATAGCTAAATTAATTAGATTTTATAAAAAATTAGAATTAGTTATATACTAAAACTTAAACCTAGCTATTTTATTATAGTTTTATTATAATATATTATAAGATTTAATATTTATTAAGATATATTTTATTACTTAAAAGATCTATATTTATATATAATATTTAATATAAGAAGATATTAACTATTTAAATATAAAATTTAATAATATATAATAACTAATAATATTAAATTAATATATAATAATATAGCATTATTTCTAATATTTAATATATAATATATATATCTATCTAAATTAAAAACTATTAATAATTCAATAATAATCTAGCTCTTTATATTATAAAAATTAAATATTAAATTATTTACTAATTATAATCTTCTTTTTATATAATAATAAATTATAATATAGTTTTAAATATATTATTTAATATTCTAATTAAATAAAAATTAATATAAAATTATAATATATCTTTAACTATATTAGAGACTAAATAAAGAAAATATATTATAATTAATATAAAAAAAAAATAAAAAAAATAAATAAAAATTAAAAAAATTTTATATATTTTTAAATTTTAATTAACTATTTTTTCTCTATATCTAATTTAATATTATCTTTATATATATATCTTTATTTTTATTATAATAATAAATTATATTATTTAGATATTATTATATAAAAATATAAAATCTAATTTTAATACTTTTTCTTCTTTTTCTAATAATTAAAATATAATTAATCTAGCTAGTTATATCTTAATAAAATAAAATTTATAATTAGATTTATATTAAATACTTTAAAGTATTTAATATATATAATCTATTAATTATTAAAAGTCTAGTAAAGCTTATTTATAAAAAATTAATTATAAAAAAATTATTTTATATAAATTAAAATAAAATATAAAGAATTTAACTCTATATAAATTAAAAAATTTTATATTATAATATTAATACTTTTTAATCTAAAATTTAAACTATCTAATCCTTTAGATAAAATATACTATAGCTATATTAATAGAAAAAAAAAAGATATTTTTCTCTAATTTAGCTTTTACTTTATTAGATTATATTTATAATTTCTAAAATCTATATAATAATAAATATATATATTTTTTAGATTCTTTATCTAGCTTCTATTTTTTTTAATATAAATTTAGTATTCTAAATTCTTATTTTAATATCTAGTATATTTCTTTTTATTAAATAATTATATTCTAAATTTTATCTCTATAATTTATCTAATATTATTAGAAATAAAAAACTTATTAGAATATTCTTATATCTAAATATATTACTATTTATTAACTTTATATATAATATATAGAATATTAATCTTTTATTCTAATATAATCTAAGTCTATAAATAATAAGACTAATTAGCTACTTAAACCTAATTAAAAACTATCTAATTAATAATAATTAAAAATAAAGACGCAAGAGATATTAAAAAATAAAAAAAATAAAAAATTACTATTAGAATTATTTTATAAGATACTTAGTATATCTATAATAAAAATTATTAATATTAATTAACTTACTAATTAGTAGAAAGAGAAAAAGTTAATTTAAAATTAATAAATAATATTATAACCTTTTTATTACTATTATTATTATTAAGTATAAATATTAAATTAATAAAATTTTAATTAATAATATAGTTATCTTATATTTTTTTTAATAAAAAGATTTTTATTATCTTTAATAAAATAGTTTTTTCTATCTTTATAGAAGCAGAAAAGAATAGTATTAATAATAATAAAAAAAAACTAGATACTATTAATTTTATAATTTTTAATAAAAATTAATAATTAATATATATTAGTTAAGTATATATATGCTTAGAATAAAACTAGTAATAAAAAATTCTTATAATTATAATAAGTATATATATCTTATTTAATAAAATAATAGAGAGAGAAGTAAGTATATAAATAATAATTAAAATATCTATTTTAATATTTTATAATATATAAAAAAAAGAGAAAAAAGATATATTAAAAAATTAAAAAATAAAATTATATTAAAACTTTTTATATTAATTAATAAATAATTTAAAAAAATAATTATAATTTTCTTTTATATAAAAATATTTAATTAGCTATAGAAATTATAAAAATAATAAAATATCTAAATCTCTAGTAATATATATTATTTAAATTATTTATATACTAGACTATATCTTAATATTAGACTTTTTAAATTATTTATTAGCTATAAAAATTATAAAATTATAATAATAAATATACTTATATAAATTTATTTAATAATTTTTTTAATTTATTATTTAAATAATTTAAATATTAAGCTCTAATTCACTATAAAAGAAATATTTTATAAAAAAAATATTTAATAAATAACTTATATATATAAATTAAAAAATCTTAAAATTAATAAAAATATTTTAAATAGTTTTAATAGATTTAAGTTTATATTTTTTTTTTTTTCTATTTTTATAGAAGATTAACTATCTTATTTTAAAAAATTTATTTATATTATAATATTTTAAAAATATATACTTTCTAAAAAAAATATCTATAATTAAATTATAATATTTTCTAATAAAAATAATATTTAATAATATTTTATTCTACTTCTTCTTAGATATTTTATTTATATTATAAAATTTTAATAGAATCTATTTTTTTAAAAAGATATTTATTATTAAGCTTTAATATTTTTAAAAGAAAATAATATTCTTAAATATATTATTTTAGATAATTAAATTATTATTTATTTTAGTTAAATTAAATTAAATTAGTATTATATTAAGCTATAAACTATATTAAAAAAATATATTAAATACTAACTAGTGTAAAATTAGTATAATTAATAATATTAAATCTATTAAATTATTATATAATTTTATAAAATTATTATTTATATTCTATATTAATTCTATTATTAAATAAGATAATATAATTAATATAATATTTTATCTAATAGCTTTTATTAATAATATATTAAGCTTTAACTATATTACTAATATTATTATTAAAAAATTATAATTATTCTATTAATTTAATAGTATTATTTTAATTTTAATTTATTTAATTTTTTTTTTTTTTTTCTTTTAAATTATAATAATATTAACTTATATCTAGATCTTTAAAAGTAAAAAGTAAAAATAAAAAAAAAAAATTTTTTTATATTTATTTTTTTTTTTTAATATTATTATTAAAGAATTATATTAGCTCTTTAAAAAATTATTAATTAAAAATTTTAAAAAAATTTAATATTCTTCTTTTAATTAAAAATTTTATTATTTTTAAAAAGATTAATAATTTTCTATTAATATTTTTTTATTATAAAAATATCTATTAGTATTAAATTATAGAAATTTTTATTATTATATTTAATTTCTACTTTATTAATAGCTTATTTAATAATTTATTTTAATATAAAACTAGCTTTTATATCTATATATAATTTATAAATAATCACTTCTAAAAAATTTAATTATTTTATATTAAATATATTATAAAATAGATTATATTTATTATAATAATTTTTTATTTTAATAATTAAATTAGTTTTATTAAAATATATAAAAAATAGACTCTAATAATATAAATTATTAATAATATTTTTTTAAATAAAATTTAGTTTTATTTATTATCTTATCTTTATTTAATTCTAGATTTTAAATTTAAAAAGATTTAAATCTTTTATTTAATTAATTATATCTATTTTAGATTAAATATTTTAAATATTATTTATTTTATTAACTAATATTAATATATTTAATTAATTATTTTAGTAAGATTATAATTTCTAATATAATAATTTTTAAGATAAATCTATAATAATAAAATTATTTATTTTTAATTTTAATATTATATTTATTTAGCTTAGCTTTTAAATAATTAAATATCTAATATAATAAAAATAAAATTATTTTATTTATTTAATTAAATTTATAATTTTCTCTATTTTTTTTCTATTAAATATTATAGATATTATAATTAATAGAAAATTTCTAATAAATAATATTAATAATATTTAAAATATTAATATTTATTTTAAATAAATTTATTATAATAATTATTTAAATTATAGAATCTTTCTTTTTAAATTTATTTATATAAAGATCTTTATTAACTAATATAAAATTAGAATAATAATATTAAATAATTTAATAAATATTATATTATTCTTTTCTATCTAAGTTATATTATTAAGAAATATCTAAATCTATATTAATTATTATAATTAATAATATTTAATAAAAAATTTTTTAAATAATATTAATATCTTTAATATTATTAATATAAATAATTACTTTATAAATATTTTAAAGATTAATATTTTTTCTAAATAATATATTTTTAAAAATAAATTATAATATATTTTAAAATTATATAAAAATCTTTAATATAAATTTTATAATAATAAATATATCTTTTTAATTAATTAAGATTTATATAATATCTATTTAGAAATTATTTTTATTAATTAAATAAAATCTATTTTATTTAAATATAAATATTTTAATCTTTTTATTTATAATAATAAAATATTTTAATTAAAATATTTTTTATCTAAAAATATCTTTAAAAACTATAAATTATATAAAAATTAATTAAAATTAATTTTATTATTATATAAAATAATATTTATTAATTATTATTAATTTAATTTTTAATATTAGATTTAAAAGTTTTAATATCTTTTAAAAGATATTAGAAGTTATTATTTTAAATTTTATAAAAATATATATAAAAACTCTCTCTTTAATCTAAATTATAAAATTTAATATATTAATTATTATATTTAATAAAATAAATTTTATATCTAATAATTTTTTTAAATTATTATATTAATATTTATTAAGTTAGTTAAAAGAAATAATCTAAATAATAATCTTTTTAATAAAAATAATAAAAGTTTAAAAAAATAAATTTTTCTTAAATTTAATATAAGTAATAAATAATATATTATTTTTATTATATATTAATTTTTAAATTATATAAATTTATTTTTTATAAAGTTCTTAATTAATATATAAATTTTTTTTATTTAAAGATTTTTATTTAATAATTTAATTTTTCTTATCTAAGATTTTTTTTAAATAAAATTTAATTAATTTATATTAATATAGAATATATTTTTTTATTATATAATTATTAATTATAGATAATAGTTTAATAAAATCTTTATTTATAATTTAATTATATATATATAATTATTCTAAGCTTTAATATTTCTATTAATAATTTTTAAAATTTTTTTTTAAATCTAGTATTTTTTTTATAAATATTTTTTTTATTAATATAATTAGCTTATAAAATATTTTTAATATATATTTATTATATTATTTCTATATTATTATATAGTTTTAATAAGTTCTATATCTTTTATATTTTTTATATTTTTTATAGCTAATTAGAGGCTAGTAATAATAATAAAATATAATAATATTTAAATAATTTTATATCTAATATTAATATAAGTAATTATTTTTTTATAAATTAATATATACTTATTTTTCTATATTTTTAATATTTTTTATAATTTTTAATTTTTTTATATCTTTTATACTTTTTATAATTAATTAAAAAGTAATAATAATAATATAATAAATATTCTATAATATAATATTATTTAAATAAGATTATATTAAATATTAATATAAATAATTATTTTATTATAGATTAGTTTATATTTATAGTTTTTATATCTTTTATATTTTTTATATTTTTTATAATTTTTTTAATTAATTAGAAGTATATTTAGCTCTTTATAAATAGAATTTAATTAATTTATTAATATTAAAAATTATTAATTATATTAAGATTTTATTAACTCTTAATCTTTAAAAAAAAATATATATTTTAAAAATATAATTATATAATAAATATAGTATAAAATTAAAAAATAAAAAAATAAATAAAAAATTTATTAATTTTTTTAAAACTCTAGTAAAGTAAATTTTTAATTATTATAATAATATTTATAAATATTAAATATAAAATTAATCTATTAATTTTTTACTTTTATCTTATTAATAAAATATAATAAGAAATTCTTAAATATTTTTTACTTCATTTAAGCTATTCTAGATATAATAATACTATATCTATATAACCAGCAAAAAAATTAAGCGGGCTAAGAGCGGCTGAGCTTCTGAGATAAGTACTCGGCACATATGAGATTGATCTTTTGACCCGGTTCATCTGCCGGAATTATCTGCAGGATGTTGCAATGTCTACAACCACCACCACCACCGAATAAAGTCGACGATTCTGCAGATCCATCACGTTAGCTCTTTCGACCCTGCTGCGACTCGTTTTTCAGGATACATATCTGTCGAGCATCACGCGCTTTGCACGGGCCTCGCATATCTCCTCTGAAAACCGTCACGATCTTTCCGTTTTCGATTCTGTCAAACAGATGATATGATGTTCCTATTTCGCAGGACGTCGCCATGATTTTGCTGCTGTGATGTGGCACTCACTCAACCCGAGGTCCTCTGGCCAAGATCCGATCTTGCCAAACCCGCAGATTTTTACACTATGAATGGTGATGGGTCTGATTGCAGTAGGTCGGACATGTGACAAAGTTACTTGGCACGTCACAAATGCAGTGTGAGCTTTTGAAAGCAGAAACCTCACGCAGCGGCTCCGACAAAGCAAGCCAAGTCAACCAGCTCACTATTGCACGGTCCATATACTATGAGCAAGGCAAGCCGGTAGACGGCCTAAGTGAACAATCCGATCACATCGATCTACATCTCGAGACACAAGGTTGCGTCGGCACTGTCGTTTTTGTACATCCTCGGGTTGTTCCTGAAGAGACCATACTAACATTCTCCAAGTATGGATAACTCATGCTTCTAGTGAAACATCCTCACTCAAACTTGCATCGTAGCGACTGTTAAGACCGATGAGAGAACGATATTGAACTGTGGTAATCAAGCGACGGTTTAAAGTTTCAAAACAGGCTGAAGTCATGGCCATGTCAGCAATGATATCCGATCAAGTTCTCAGCTACTTGCAGTAGTTGGAAATACTTGACAATCGTCGTTCGATTCCCAATATCATTATAGGGTTTTCTTACATAGCCTTAACGAACCATAACTCTAACAGCATAAGTATAACCCTAATGTACATACCTCTGAGACATTGGAAAATAAACATAATGTTTAGCTGCAATTGCATTCATTGCTCTCGAGCATAACCTCTCGTGCCTGGGATAATATCATCTTATCTCAACTTACCCGCGCAATACGTCTATCGCGGTGTTTTCGGTGCCCTCTCGCCTCGCGGTCATGTAAATTAAGCATCGCATTGGCGGAAACTGGATGCAGGTTGTGTCTTTTGAGCCCTCAATGATAGTTGTGGCGAGTGCAGCACTGATTGGGATCGGTATAGGTAGGAAGTGACATCGAGAGGGGAGTGTACCTAATGAGTATATGAGCCAGCTACATGATACATGCCCCTTGACAAAATGCATCTATCGGTATGACAGTCAGGATAGAGACGAATTTTAGCTGATGATTACCATACGGATATAATATCCTTTTTACTGTTTACGATGCCACAGTCTAAAGAATTACCACCCCTTCCACGGCACCCACGACTCGCAAACAACATCCCGCTCATCCACCACATAAAACGCATGGAACATCGCACTCGTAATACAAGCATGCTGAGTATACAGTAACACTTTCTGGCCAATCTTGAATCTCTCCTCGGCCTTTTCCTTTTTGGCCTCATCACCCACCCAGCCGAAAATACCATGTTCCTGACTCACGCGCACGATACTCCAGTCCAATCCATCCGTCCACCGGGCAAGACCGGTGAACGAACTCGTCTCTTTGGTAAGTGCTAGTACACCCGCGTTGATGAGCGCTTCGTTACGCTCGGGGTATACACTGCACACCTCCGCTACAACTCTGACTGCTTGATCGGAGATGGATACCAGACCAGTCGCGACTTGCTGTAGATCGTTGGCCGGGAAGTTACCTGCATGCAACTCCAGCGACGTATTTTCCGGCAGATTAGCCTTCAACATAGAGACCACATGAGCTGTAGGCGTAGCGCCGATAGACAGAACAAGCTCCGTTTTCGGATCGATGAGCTTCTTGGCCGCTATTAGAACACCATTGATCTCGTCGTTGAGAATCTTGACGGCATCGTCAATCGTCTTCGATGCATATGAATGACCTGCATGACAATAAAAGCCGTATATCGACACCGCCTCGGACGCATTGGCAGCTTGAATGACCTCGTCCAGTCGCGAAGATGAGTTCTCGATGCCAGCACGGTTACTACCCACATCGACCTTGATGAACGCCGGCCAGGGCATTGTGCGGCCCGAACGAGCGTTGTACTCTTCCAAGATGCGCATGTGATCTGAGTGATCGATCATGAGGACTATCTTCAGACCATGTTGGCTAGTAAATTTGTCTAGATCTGCGAGAACAGATGGTCGAACTGGCAGTCCGTATAGACACTTTTTGAACGTTAGTTACTGCCTAACTCAAGGAAAGTAGTAGATTACCTCTTCAAGAATGCCCTCTTTGACAAGAGGTAAACAGCCCCGAATCTCACACAATGTAGAAGCGACAATCTTCTTATATCGCCCGTTTCCGAGCATGATTCGCGTAGTCTCTATACTCTAGCGCACGTTCAGCACATCTACGTTTATTTTAAGTACATGGATTATTGAGGGGCTAACGTACTTTGAGAGTCTTGACGTGAGGCCTAAACCCAATTCCGAGCTGCTCGACATCATCGTGGAGTTTCTTCACGTTGTTTTCGAGTATTGGCTTGCTAATCACCAGCGCCGGGGTCGGGAGGGCCTCGATGGGTTGGCCGATGTATGATTGATGCGTTTCGAGGGAGATGTCCATGTTTTCTGCTCGACTGGACTGCACGGAATCAAGTTTTCGATAGTGACAATGAGAAGGAACCTGCAATTTAATGAATAAATAAAGTATGAATCTAGTCAGGAACAGGAAGGATATCGTCAGCTCAAGAATTTTGCCGCAAGCGGGAGAGCGGGGCCCCCACGCAGTGAGTGGGATGGCCACTTGGATGCTTGCCCTAGCCCTAATTGCATATTGGAGTATCACCAACTGAGATGGGTTTTGTTATGGAAGAGAAACATTAGCAGGATGCCAAAATATTGATATATATATCTTCGAGTTTCTCTCTCGTATATCGATATGTCGCTGCATCTGTCCAACAACTCCCGAGTCATAAGTGTGCCTGCACAAGAACGAGGAATGTGTGTGTGTATGTATTACACGTTTGGCAGGTTTGACTGACGATATGACTGATGGGGATGAATGTATTGACTGCTGAAGAAAGAGCTACCTTGGTCTCTCTCGAGCGCAAAGTACTCACCATTATCACCCGATGAGGAATGGTCTCAGCAATGGACAACTTGTGATCTGAAGTATACCTACTGGTCAGCAGCTCCAGGTCATCAAGTGTGATTGGGATCAAGTAAGTAAGCTTGTATTCTCCCCGACCGGCAGGCAGTTCGCAACAATCTCGCAACACAACGAAATTACCATCTGGTATTCGCACGGCGACTGGCTTTCGGAAGAGGAAGCGCGCATGGATCGCGAACTCGGTGCGCATCACGAGGCCTTTATGGCAAATCCTCCCCCGAAGCTGGTCGAAGAGTTGACAAATTCACGCCAATGTGGGAAATACTCCACGGACTACGATCTGGTCGTCAGAACTTTTGCGGAGCTCGTATGGAAAAGCGACCACAATACAATAGTGCAGAATCTATGCAGGTACCCCCATCTAGAAGTTGCTCTGATGGCCAATGCACCCCAATACAGGATGAACGACGCGATTGATGAAGAAATCAAGAATCCGGGGTTGTACGTCACGATAGTCTGAACAACTACAGGGAGGACAAATACCCTTTCCGAGAAGAGACCATAAAGAAAGTGGTCGAGGCCTTCAAGAAATATGGAATACACAAACGCGACTTCAAAATCATTCCCTCAGGACCCACCGGAACCCTGGACGGATGAAAAGAAAGAGACCCTTTTCCCGAGGCAGCAGAGAATACAGGATCTGTCAGCTTGGGTATTCTGTGCAACAATCACAGCACCGCTGGCTAAAAGATTTCAAAGCCGTAGTCGTTCAGATGATCACGAAAGCTGGGGGGGTGGGATCCTATCAAAACGAGATTGTTCAGCGCGCACTATTCGGCGGAACGGGCAGGGTGGACTGAATTGTAAGTGCGAACTCATATGGCACTTCGAGATCATTCGACCTAACCGGAGATTCCTCCCCTAGACCCCGACTACAGGAGGGTTACATCGTATAAAGACGACAAGATAAGACATCATGGGGGTGCGGAATGGTCCGAACACACCAAGGAATACATCAAGGAGCTCAACAAACACCAAGCTAAGGGCGGCGAAGTTGATAATGCCGCTCGTAATGAATAGTTGAACCTGTTATATCAATGCAATGGTGTCGGACTGAAGCTTGAATCCATCAATGCCGCCATACAGGAGTTGAAAAGGCAGTATAGTAGTTGATGCTCATCGCACTAACAGTCTCGAAGATTCTATGTCAGCCAGTATATTGACTCTACCTGATTAGACCAACTTTAGCATATTAATCCATGACCTTAAGTATTGTGAAGCGATACATGACACAGACATAACGGGTAGTAAAGATTGTAACTAGGACTGTGGCTATCTAATTATGAATCTACGTTGCATTTGCGAGAGATAATCTAATGCAAGTAGTTCTATAGAAAAGGCGTATTCAAGTAAAGAAATGTATGGCACAGACGAAAGTCAGATACAGATGGTGTAAGATTAAGAAGAAAATCTGGGCTCTTGTAGTAGGCCATGCTTTTTTCGGAGCCGCAGGTTTCGGAGCCATTCTACTTTATCATATAGGTATGCATTATCAATCAAAGTCTATACTATAGAGGAAAGAGAAACATTTGAGGAGAGTTTTAGATATATAAATCTACATCTTAAAGTGAATTTGATCTATAATATACTTAAATTATTAATCCTAGGACTAATACCCTTGTATACGTCATGACATTGGACATGCATGATCCCGACGCTTTCATATATACGGAGTAGTTTTTATGAATATGTAGTTACCTAGGCCTCACAAATGTGAACTAGTCTTCAAAAGTTCAGATCGAATTACCAGAAAGGGAGAGTTTTGGCCCCCAACGTCTGCGATCGTGCCTAAACAGAAGCGGAAACTGCCCTCTTGTAGATCACTAAGACCGAATCGGAAACTGCCCCTTCATATTATCGCTTTTACTCGATCTCAAAGTCAGCATATGCGACATCGCGTTTACCAGTTTCCTAGTCTGGAAGGCGAGAAGCGAAACAAGATGACTTCAGGGAG
This sequence comes from Talaromyces thailandensis, assembly GCA_019828575.1. Taxonomy (NCBI): domain Eukaryota; kingdom Fungi; phylum Ascomycota; class Eurotiomycetes; order Eurotiales; family Trichocomaceae; genus Talaromyces; species Talaromyces thailandensis. The sequence goes on along the minus strand of JACVQZ010000037.1, from coordinate 57,143 downwards.
GGAGTGTTGTCGTCTGGCAGCTCCATATTTCGACTTCAAATGAGCTATAAGTACTCTCAGTCGACTCTGTGCCTTACGGCATCTCCTCTAATATCCTTGACTGCCTTGAAATTGCAAAGACCACAAAAATTGTCACAGAAATAAGCTGCAAAATGCGTCACACAAAAACCTTTTCTGCCGCCTCTCTGGCCCTTTTGTCGAGCGTAGCTGCTCAATCCGCTGATCCTGGTCTTGGAGTAAACTCCAACGCGCAGGGTGCGACGGAGCAGGTCACGCCAAGCGGTGGTCCGAATGGGTAAGTGACGACATAGCGATGATATTCATGCTTAACTGAGACTAATGGTCTTGAATACAACAGTTCGGAGGATTGGTTAAACACCGGAATCGATGGCGACGGCTGGAACCCTCCATACATGGCCCTCGGTGATATCCTTCACGTCGACCTGGACACCTTTTACAATGGGTTTGGCTCGTCGTGCAAGCAGTATGACCAATACTTCCAAAGCGCAGGCTCCCAATACGGCGTCGACCCGGTGATACTCGCTATTATCGCCATGCAAGAATCCTCCTGCAACGCTGACGCCGGCGGCCCGACTCCCGGCCTGATGCAGGTCTCCTGCGACAACTATCCCAATGGCCAGTGTACCGATAGCATCCAGGACAACGTCAACGCCGGAACCAACTACCTCGTAAGCCAGCTCAACGCGTACAACGGCAACGCGATCGAGGCATTCGGTTCCTACAATGGATGGTTCACTGCGGGCAATGGGTTAAACAACAACCAGGGCTTGACAACTGGCTACCCTTGTTCTTCGGAGGGTCAATCGAACGGGGAGCCTCAGAACCTTGATTATCTCCAGGAGATCTTTAATGGCTGGATGATGGGTCTGGATGTGTATGGCGATGATTCTTGGATTGGCGAATACCAGTGCTCGGGTCAGTGCAATGGAAACAATCTCTGCTAAAGGACTTTCTTTATTCGCCCGACAATCGCGTCAGAGGCATTGAGATTTTCAAAAAGGAAAATACATATAGCTTACATCCATTACCGAAATGGTTGGATTGTTGCCAAGTGGCAGTCGACACTGACTGAGTGGGGAAATAATAGCATACCTGTACTTGACATTTACAAATATCCATCTAAGACATGGAATTTATTACTACGTTTCACTTTTCAATGTTGGCTCGTAGGGATAATGGGTATCAGGAATGAACGTTTCAGAGTATAGTAAGCATGCCAAAACTAACCCTAAGGCATAGTCAGTGCGGATACCTCTCGAATCGATATCTTATTTCATAAAATATCATTTCCCCAGATTCCGAAGACCTTTCACCCCCGCACGAAAGGAGGTGTGTATAAAACATGGCTACTATATCCTAACGCGCGCCTCCCCCCCACGCCAGATGGTGTTTAGCCGGAATACAGAACAAGAGTCCAATAGGAGTCCTACACAATAGATAAATTGGAGAGATATTTAGAAAGGGATAATCATTGATCAAGCATTGCCTAAACTACGAGGAATTTATCCGAACTTTGAATTTACATCTTTGTAACCCCCCACGTGCAGAAGACAAAAAACCTTCATCAAACTTCTTGTATGCGTTAGTCTTCCTCAAGAAGGGAATTGTCTATCAATTGACTCCACAATTGACCACCGTCAAGGCTAAATGCATCATGTTTAGCCATGCGACTTTGCCGTGGGGGGTTTATTGCGTTTGGCTCCAAAATTACCTCGGAATACTACTGCATTGATAAGTCGGGGTCTCCAACTTCAAATTTCTTACCATCTTCAACTCCGGATCAGAAATCGATCGATTATACTCACCAATTTCTTGTCCCTAGTCGCGATAAAAAACCAAGTATTGACAATGGTGTTCAACAAAGCCGCCACCGCTACGCTGATTTCAGCTTTATCCTTGGGGGTTTCTGCCATTGATGCTAAGATCACCGTTGACTTGCAGGCGCGATATCAGTCCGTTGATGGCTTTGGCTGCTCACAGGCATTCCAGCGAGCGGAGGATATCTTCGGCAAGTACGGCTTGTCACCGAAAAACCAAAGCTATGTTCTCGACCTCATGTACAGCGAAGAGCGTGGCGCTGGATTTACAATTCTGCGCAACGGCATCGGCTCTAGTAACTCCTCGATCAGCAACCTGATGAATTCCATTGAGCCGTTCAGCCCTGGGTCGCCAAGTAGTACGCCAAATTATACGTGGGACCATTACAACAGCGGCCAATTCCCCTTGTCTCAACAGGCGAGAGCACGAGGCCTTCCTTACATCTACGCTGACGCATGGTCTGCACCGGGATATATGAAAACAAATCAAGACGAAAACTGGAACGGGTTCTTGTGTGGAATCGAAGGGGAATCATGCCCGTCCGGAGATTGGAGACAAGCATATGCCAATTACCTGGTTCAATATATCAAGTTTTACGCCGAGTCCGGAGTCCCAGTGACACATTTGGGCTTCCTGAATGAGCCCCAAGAAGTGGTTTCGTACGCCAGCATGGGTTCAAACGGTACCCAGGCCGCCGAGTTTGTGAAAATCCTCGGCCAGACGCTGGAGCGGGAAGGCATTGACATCGAGCTCACCTGCTGTGATAGCGTCGGGTGGAGTGAGCAAGAAGCCATGATCCCAGGTCTGCAAGTTGTCGGTGCCGATGGGAAAAGTGCCGAAGACTACCTTTCCGTTGTGACTGGACATGGCTATTCGTCCGCGCCGACATTCCCTCTTTCAACCAAACGACGCACCTGGTTGACTGAGTGGACAGATCTCTCCGGAGCTTTTACTCCATATACCTTTTTCGCCAACGGCGGGGCAGGCGAGGGTATGACCTGGGCGAATAACATTCAAACCGCTTTTGTCAATGCCAACGTTAGTGCTTTTATTTACTGGATTGGCGCCGAGAACTCAACTACCAACTCCGGAATGATCAATCTTATCAACGACGAGGTCATTCCTTCCAAGCGATTCTGGTCTATGGCTTCCTTTAGCAAGTTTGTACGCCCTAACGCTCAGCGCGTCAAAGCCACCAGCTCCGACGCATCTGTGACCGTCAGTGCCTTTGAAAACACCAACGGTGTCGTCGCCATTCAAGTAATCAATAACGGCACTTCGGCTGCTTCCCTGTCTATCGATCTGGGGAAGACGCATAAAAAGGTGAAAAATATTGTCCCTTGGGTCACTAGCAATGACTATGATTTGGAGAAAATGGCCGAGATTCACGTCAAACACAACTCTTTTCTAGCAAGTGTACCCGCCAGGTCCTTGACAAGCTTCGTTACAGAATGCGAGTGATGATTTGTATATATTCCAAAAACCGATTCAAGGGATACCATCCCACACCGTTAGAAAGATAAATTCCATCTGATATATTGATGCTACTTCTTCAAATATAAAGTCTGCGAGTTGCAATAAGAAACTAGTCCAGTAGACCCCCTTTCAGTCCCAATTCCGCTCTTCTTGTACCCCCCAAACGGCACCCGGCCATCGAGCTCAAAGTGCGGATTGACCCAAACCGCCCCGGCCTAGATTTTCTGCGCCAGCTCCGTGGCGTGGTCAATACCCTTCTTTTTAACGCCTCGGCGTATGCCTATAGGTAGGTATACCTGGGATAGCGGCTTCTAGAATTAGCTTTGCTCTAGCCAGAATCAAGTTCAACTAACTAACTAACAGACAGTAGTCAATATTCCGCCATAGCAATACTAATACGGGTTATAATACGGGTTAGTTCATTAAGTCACTCAATGGCCCGTTCTCCCGGTTTTCCAGTGTGGAGAGTTGGAAAAAGCGAGCATGGACCCTTCCTTTGAGGATTAATAAACACACAAAATCCCCATGGGGTCAGAATCCACATACAAGATCTGGATACATAATACTTTATAGCCAGCATGATGCATGATTCCATTATCTATCTTATGCCAAATGTTTCTGATCATGTGTCCTACCTTGTCAAGAGAGACAGTTCTCGGCCAGTTAATGATCCAGACGCTCTTGTCCTAGAGGCCTGGTCGCAGGGTCTGATGACGGGTTCTCTAGTCATTATGGCAGCGATCACCTGCGTGAATATGCGATCCGGCGTATTGTTGCACAAGATGATCCTGTTAGAGGTAATGTAGCTCTCTGAACTTGGAAATACACCATCTGTCCTAGTAACTAATTTTGTCACTTCAGTTGATCCTGGCCATGCCTCATGGAACGTTCATCTTTGCCCCAGAACCAGCGTATGGGTGGTATCTAGCAATAACAGCAATCGGGCTGATCATCTCCTGGTCGTTGCATAACGTGATCGCGTGGATGAAAAACAAGCCCTTCATGTCACGGTGGTTGTCACTCGTCTATATTGGAACCATTGTCCTTGTTCAACCGTACTGGGCTGTTGAGATTTTTGCCAACTTTGCCTACTTTAACAACATCGATCCTGTTTTCTACGAGAAGACGCGGCCATTGGAAGCACTATTTCGGTATGATCACGACGGAGACAAATATACTTATCGTGACTATGTCCGTGTTGTGGGCTGATATATTAGCGTGTCCAGTGACCCTTGGTGGATCTTTACGACATGTAATCTCTTTTGGGTGGTTAAGACGCATTATAATTTTGGAATCATCGAGCTCGTGCGTGAATCTCCCCGCTTTGGTCTCATGTTGGCATCAATGGGCCTCTCCATCGCTTTTCTCATTCTTGATATCTTGAGCGTGACTGGGGTGTTGCGGGTAACTGAGACGATGGGGATCAATCCCTTCTGGAAGGTAGGAGTTTCTTTCGTTTTGAGGTTGTCACCGAGACCGAAACAACTTAACTGAATGGGAGTACACTACTAGCTGTGTTTCGTGTTCAAATGTCTTTGCGATACCGTTATTCTAGACGATTTCAAGACTGCGCTCGATAAACTCAGTGCCCGGTGGTTGCGACAATGCGGAATGCACACCTTAGGTTAGTTCTGTTTCTGACTATCCTCTGTTTTACTCCCAGTTTCCACTGTGGTCGATGCTAACGAGCTTACTCAACCAATCGGAGGCGCATCAGACGACAGAAATCACTCAGTGTTTAGCGATGAGCACGCCCCTCAAAGTGTCCACCGTGAGTTTTTGCCATTGAAGAGCCCAGAGCGTGGCACACACCCTGCATGAGCCGAATGCCGTTATCCCGAACGACCTGCTTAGACACGTACGAGAGACAAGAGGAGAGAAAGAGCTACACTGCAGTATATAATGATGGAAAATCCCCTGGGCTGGATATGGCCATAAAACTTGAAAACCGCTGTTTGGCTGTAAAACACATTGTATGTCAGCTTTGCCCGTGTTGACTATTCTTGAGGCACAGCATCTATTCTCTCGTTGGATTGACCCAGTGATCTCGATAGTCCGTTTTGTATTTTCATTACCTGTAACTTATATTGTACATTACTACCCAGTACTTGTTATATGATTCCAAAACAGGACATAGGCCTACCTCTAATAGCAGGTCTCCTCTGAAGATCCCTCCTTCCTATAAAGACCGTATTTTTTCCCTAAAAGTGACTAAGCAGCCTAGCCTTAGGGGGGCTTATGCAGGCCTTAACGCAACAACTCAAGGAAAGATCGCTGTATGACTACCAACATTTCGTGTCTTTGCGGGAAAATAGAAACCTTACTTTGAGCGGATGACCAGCATCTGCAATCTAAGATACTCCGCCTTTCAGCCTCATCGTACGATAGAAAACACATTGTAAATGATTTGGATGGATCGTCGCGGAGTCCCCCATCCTCTCCGCGCTTGCTCCATGTGTTTTTCCAATCGTGAACCTCGAGTAGCCTATTTCGTGATCATCGTACGATAGAAAACGCATTTGTAAATGATTTGGATCCACCGTCGCGGAGTTCCCCCATCCTCTCCGCGCTTCTTGACCAACAGGATCGCTAGGTATGTAATATGTATACATGCTTGGAAGAAAGCTGATTCGTCCAGAGACCAGGTCTTGCCCTCGAACCCTTGTCCAGGCCCAGATTAGCGCAGCGCTCACACCTCTCAGCATTTTAAGCAATGAAGCATCATAGAAAATCAGAGCCTCCGGCCCAGACACCGGGCCAAATCCGGAGTGCTCCGCTCCGACGCTTCGTCCTAGAATCGGGATGCCGGTCCAGTAGGTATCACTTATCTACATTCGTCCACCGGCCAGCAGGAGGTTTCGTTACCCCGCAGTCCTGTACTCCGTACTGACAAGCCCAGAGTACTCAGTAGTTAAGTGGAGTGCAGAGTTTACAAAAGGCCGTAGTTGCCATTTGAAGTTTTTGAAAGCTGGAATCCTACAAATACGTAATACATCCCTTCATGGCCGTGCGGCTGTTGTATATCGAGTCCAACTGGGTCAATTCTCGTTCTCAAAACTCTCTCAACGTCTTGTACTAGTGTCTTGTACGTACAATCCCGAGGTCTGCGAAGAATCAAAACTCAATGCGGCGGCTTGAGCGCATTTTAGAAGCATTCTAGAAGAACTTAGAAAATGACTTACTCCCTGGAGGAAACCCCACTTCTCCGCGGTTCAGAGTCGAGACCGATTCAGAGGAAAATGGCGAGAGTTTGAATGAATCATGAATACCGGATTCGGCCATCCGCGAAGAGAGTCTCTCCCCGAAGGAGGATCTTTCGTTTTAGTATGAAATTAGTACGAATTTTAAAAGTAAGGGACCACTAGCCGCTCCAGGTAACTTCCCCGGTTTCGCTTCCTGGCTCCAGAACCTCCCTCATGGGGATTTATGGCCCATGGGGTCTGGTCTGCCTATAAAAACTGCATCTCGCTCCTTCTTCGGTCCTCTTTCGTTCAAGCTGCACCTTTTTCATATATCCTGGCTTGATTGCACACTTCCATTTGCTCCTTCGTTTCAAGTTTCTCTGCCTGTCTATTCGTCTGCTTCGTCGCAGCTATGGGTATCCTGCTCAGACAGCCTGAGGGGACCGCGGGGAAGGCGTGGCCTGCCATTTTAATCAGCGGCTTCGTCGCCTTTGGTGGTATCTTATTCGGGTATGTTTTGACCCTCTTTCCCACCCACTCAAGTGCCTAAGTGCTAGCTGGAGCTCATCCTTGGCGCAGCTATGATACAGGTACCATCAGTGGCATTCTCGCCATGCCCTACTGGGATAAGACATTCTCTACGGGCTACAGAGATGCCGCCGGCAATCTTACTATCACCTCCAGCCAGTCTTCAGCCATTGTATCTATTCTATCTGCCGGTACCTTTTTCGGTGCACTTGGTGCTGCCCCAATGGGAGATCTCGTCGGTCGTCGTTGGGGACTGATCGCCTCAACTGGTGTGTTTTCGCTGGGTGTCGCCTTGCAAACTGCTGCAACCGCAATCCCTCTTTTCCTAGCGGGGCGATTCTTTGCAGGCTTTGGTGTTGGTTTGATCTCGGCTCTGAGTGAGTTGTTCTTTGTTCTGCGGCATGAGTTGTCTCAGCATTAATAGAGTAATATCAGTCCCTCTTTACCAGTCTGAAACGGCCCCCAAATGGATTCGTGGCTTTATTGTTGGCTCGTATCAATTTGCCATTACAGTTGGTCTTTTGTTAGCTGCCGTGGTGAATAATGCCACCCATAAGCGTGATGACAGTGGCTCTTATCGCATTCCGATCGCGGTCCAGTTCGCATGGGCCATCATTCTAGTCGTTGGCATGCTTCTCCTTCCAGAAACACCCCGCTATTTGATTAAGCAAGATAACCACCAAGCGGCTATCCGAAGTCTCGCCAAACTCAGACGTCTTCCTGAAAGTGATCCTGCATTGCTTGAGGAACTTGCTGAGATTCAAGCTAATCATGAATACGAGCTGCGCGTTGGAAGTGCCAGTTATATTGAGTGTTTCAAAGGTAGTCTTGGGAAACGTCTTATGACTGGATGCTTTCTCCAAGCCCTCCAACAGTTGACTGGTATTAACTTCATCTTTTACTATGGCACACAGTTCTTCAGGAACTCTGGATTCAACAATGAGTTTGTCATTAGCTTGATTACTAGCTGTGTTAACGTCGGTTCTACTATTCCTGGCCTTTATGCTATTGACAAGTGGGGAAGACGTCCGGTCTTGCTCACGGGAGCGATTGGTATGACTGTGTCTCAGCTGCTCGTTGCTGTCCTTGGAACGACTACCACTAGCCAGGATGCAGTTGGAAATATCATTGTCCATAATCACGCTGCTCAGAAGGCTGCTATTGCTTTTATTTGCATTTACATCTTCTTTTTTGCTGCCTCTTGGGGACCTATTGCATGGTATGTTGAACATGACCCCTTCCCGTGGCTTCATACAGAAAGCTAACCAGTTTAAAGGGTTGTGACAGGAGAGATCTTTCCTCTTAAGGTCAGGGCCAAGTCGCTGTCCATGACTACTGCTACCAATTGGCTGCTTAACTGGGCTTTGAGTTTCTCTACTCCTTACTTGGTCAATTATGGACCGGGTAATGCGAACCTACAGTCCAAGATCTTCTTTATCTGGTTCGGCTGCTGCTTCCTCTGCATCACTTTTGTGTACACCATGATCTATGAAACCAAGGGCCTGACCTTGGAGGAAGTTGACGAGCTCTACAATGAGGTCAGTTCTGCTAGGAAGAGTGTTGGCTGGAAGCCAACCATCACTTGGACCGAGAAGGAGAAGCCAACCGCATTTGGGGAAAAGGGCGTGGACGGAGAACATGCAGAATTCCATGAATCAGCAGTGGCGCAGGCTTAGAAGTATCCTTGCTTGGATTGTGAGTGTTTATGGTTGATGAGGGGGTGCGGGGTGATAGATATAGAATTGAGCAGAGTATTTGTAGATATTGCCATTAAGTAACCCAATTTCTAGATAGACCTCAATTCGTTTTCTTTCGAGATATCATCTTGATTTTTAATCCAATCAAGACAAACTAGAGAGTAGATGAATCTATACAGCAAGATGATCTTTACCCCTACCATTAAATCCCATATCGTAGCCTGCCTCGGCTATCATTTCCTATACTAATTACTACATTGAATCAAAGCCCAAGCTCAACATAGTTCTTTGACCGCGAGTCATTCTTCTTTGGTCGCAGACTGACTGCAGGATTGTCTTTTCTCGTACAAAAGTTCTTTGTATGACGGTCTCTCTTACAATGGCCGTGGCGGCCTAAAGTAGTCCGAGTTACACAAACTGAGGAGAGAATTCAAACCCCCTCAATTCTCCGTGGTTGTGCTGAAAGATATGTCAGTTAGTCAGAATTGATTGCCCACAGACTTCAACTGTGCATGTTTAGCAGGACTAGGTAGACAACGCAATGGAATTGTAGATGCCGCCATTGTTTTTGGACGAGAACTTCAAGACAGGCTCTGAGTCCTCATTTCGGTTGAAAACACGTACTCTGATCCCAAGGATATACCAGCTATGATACCTGAGCCTGCGGACGCAATGGTTTCCAGGCTCTCTCTGCAACGTTGTATGCCATGTTCGTGAGAATGAAACAGTAATATCTTGATAGCCACCTTTTGTGAACAACATGACAGATTCCCTTCTTGATAATCGAGGATCCAGCTTTTGGTTCTGAAAGATTTTATGCTTTAAGAAAGGGCATCGAAACGAGTAGATCGTACGATGTATGTCGACGAAAGAAAAGTCGAGGAGGTATTAGGGCTAATTCAGGTTAGGGTTAGACACGTCCCGTCGCTTCACCCCAACTCATCTTTCCATCTTCCACTTCTCTGATCTTTCATCTTCCGATATTATTCTGTCTCCTTCGTTTTCAGGTACAGTCCAATAGACCTGGTCAAAATTGAGCTAAGACTTCGACTGCTGCACGGTATTCGCTCTGCTAACAGAAAATTTTGTCAATCATATATAAGCTTTGAGAGCTGACATCATGTAAAATGATACATCGCAAAATTATCGCCAGCCAACATTAACAGCCTCCTCCACGTGAAGATCAGCCAATGTGCTCTCTCCGATCGCTCCAGTCCTCCCGGGGAATGGGTTTTGTGTGTACGGATCAGCGATCAGTTGATGCGTCCAGCTCTAGAACAGTAGTTTCATTTGCAAATGTCCGCGCTCATGTACATCAACGCGAGGAGTCGCAACACAGCATGTCTTGGACACATGGAATGGAAAATTTTTTGATCATGGCGTCTGCACATCGAAGCTGCCAATGAATATATATGTGATCGCATTCGCTCACAATGTCCGGGCTCAATATAGCTTTGCCGTGAAAACTTGCGATCATGGAGGAGGCAGTCAACGTTCCGCTTCCATCCAACCAAGGGATTGCAGCTGTACAGGAACCGTCCAATTCACAATATGCGACGTCTTTGCACTCATTTGTTTCTGACAATCAATCGGTCAATCTGACGGACTGGCATCCGAATGTCGAACCTCGACGGCCACCCGGTTACAGGTCCTACGACGAGCCATACGATCGCGGCGATGCGCCATCTCGGTGAGTCCTTCGCTCTTATCAAATGATCAAGAATGGTGAACGGACTAACATCGGGATTGCAGAAATCTCAACCATGACGTCGCCCTACAAGACTTCCCCCTCCCTGCGTCGCAGAGTGTCAATGGCCATGACGGCAGACACACTCCACGGCCTACGAATCGAATAGAACCGGACAACATATCAAATCACAACTCCACGAGATTCGACTCGGAACAACCAATTGAAGAGCTGCGTCGAAAACTAGCAGAGTACGAATTGCCGCTCCTACAACAGATAAATGAGAATAACAACGATCCTTCTTTCGACCCGATCATCGAGGAAGAAGAACAAGGAGAGCAACAACTTTCTTACGATCTGGTCGCACCGTATCAGAATGGCGAGGCACCGCTACATTCTCTCGAGAAGCACGCAGATTTGATGTTTTCGACTGCGCACATGTTGGCTATACTTTCAAACCCTCGACATCTCTTCAAGTTCCGCGAGTTTCTCAATGCCGAGCGACCGGGCTCTATGCCAGTTTTGATGTATTATTTGAGCGCATGCAAGGCCCTGAAAGCAATCGAATATGCCAACGCTGTTGCGCAACTACTGATGCCATTACCCGAAATCAAGTCCTCCGACGACCACATTCCGAATGCAAAAAATCCGAAGCTAGAACAACAGGCACAAAACGCACTCCACGCTCTGGTGATTGACGAATTGCCTGCTTATGTCACGTCGAACTGCATTTCCTTGGTTTCGAGAGTTGTTGAGGAAAAGATCAAAGGCACTCTCCCGCCGAAGTTTCAAGGCACAGCCGATGCGTTGGCCGAGGTGTTTTGTTTGACGGACCCATCCAGACCAGATAATCCGATTATTTTTGCATCAGAGGGTACGACATTCCTGCTCAGTTTCAAGATAGTCGACTAACATTAGGTAGAATTCCATCGAACTACCCAATACGGGGTGGAATATGTCCTAGGGCGCAATTGTCGGTTTTTGCAAGGACCAAAGACAGACAAACATAGCACGCGCCGTATTCGTGAGGCGATCCAGGCTGGCCGGCCACATTCGGAAGTCTTCCTCAACTAGTAAGTTTCACTCTACTTTAGAGCACTTGAACCGCTCTAAATAGTCGTAGTCGCCGCGACGGTTCCCCTTTCATGAATCTTCTCATGTGTGCACCCCTCTGTGACAGCAAAGGCAAAGTACGCTACTTTATCGGAGCTCAAATCGACGTCAGCGGTTTGATTATGGACGACGTTCGCATGGACTCAATGAAGGAACTTAGCACACCTAGACAGTCTGTACCCAATGGTCACAGTGATGCAGATGGCGAACCGCAACAGAACGGACACACAAACGGTCATACGCACTACGATTCCGTGAATGCTAATCTACAAACTTCTTCGGACACCCCGAGAAAGCCTGGCGAAGCGAGGAACAATCTCATGGAGTTTGCAGAGCTGCTCAGCCCCGGAGAATTATCAATGCTGCAAGAACATGGAGGCTCGCTATTCGAACCTGTCGTGCCCCGTCGCGATAGGCCTTACATGGGCCATACGAAGCCCCGTATCATGTTGAGGCAAGGAAGAACCCAGTCTCGGGATAAGATACATTCTTTAGACAAACAGCCTAATTTGCCGGGTGTTTACGATAATGTGAGCGTCCATCTCTTTTACAATACAGACTAAAAGTTGTCGCTGATATAAATAGTATCTGCTGGTTCGACCATACCCTTCTCTTCGAATCCTTTTCACGTCGCCTTCGCTCAGAATTCCGGGTATCTTACAATCTTCATTCTTTTCGAAAGTAGGCGGCTCGCCTACCGTACGCGACCAGCTTCTGCGAGCGTTCATCGATGGTCGCAGTGTAACGGCACGTGTTCAATGGCTCAACCGATTTGATACTATTGGACGTACCAGATGGGTACATTGTACACCTCTGTTGGCACACAATGGCGGTGTGGGAGTTTGGATGGTGGTTGTTGTCGACGACGATGAGGCGGATTGGAGGGCGCAGCCTATTATGGAGTGAGCCCAATATATTGTATATTTTCTAGTATATGGGGGGCTTGTTTGATATTTAGAACAAGTAATTCCTATGAGTTCAGTGTCGATCGAGGCGGATTTTGTTTGAAGAGCCCAAATATTCAGCTCATATATACGAAAAACTCCCGTTTCGGGCAAGAAAATTCAGAGACAAAAAGGAGTTCGGCCGAGAAGTTGAGGCGAAAACTTGAGACAGAACAATCCGAGATATCCAGATACCGAGGCAATATTCAGCTCTGACATCACATATTCAGAAAGAGAAAAATTATAAAATGATGGAATTGATCAAGAAGAAAATCAGTATGCCTCTGACAGAGAAAATGAAAGTACAAAGACAAGGGGCGTTTTCCCGCCGTCAAAATGCAGTGCTCCTGTCAACATCGCGATATTCTACCAACCTCAACTTCAACATCCAGAAGAAGTAATCCATCAAGACCATACCAGCAAATCGTCTTCGACTCCACATCAACAAGAAACACGCGCTTCGAATGGATATCATCCACTACCACACATACGCCTCCGGATGAGACGAGGAGTCGTGTCCGCTCGCACGTTATGCAACGCTTTCGAGCGCAACAGGCTCTCGATCAGCATGCCCAGCCATCGAGTCTGGTGGATGTCTTGGCGGATTATGATCCTCGGATTGAGTATTATTTTACCTGTCGGACGTGTGGGCGGCTTAATGCCGAGTGTTGTAGAGAGACGACGACGGAAAGGGACATAGCGGGTCATCTGAGAGGGCTTTCGATGCGAGGTAGGGCTATCTCCTAGACGGTCATTAAAGAGCTGCAATAATTAATTCAGATGGAACAGCGTTACCTATCGATTACACATCGGAATCAGCACAGCTATATGAATACTGCAAGTACTTTTCCAGATTTTTAGGTGGGTGTGAGCTGATCTCTATCCAGTAGTACAAGTATACGTTTTTATTCAAAATCCAGTTAGACGAACAGGCCTGGGTCTTGTGCCTTACTGCCTACCTTTTATAACATCCAGCACCGCAGTCCTCAACGCTCTCTTGAGCGTGGTAGCAAGCCACCGTATTCTCATGTCCGGCAGCAACACTCAACACAATTCCGATCTGATGGCTGCGTATTATCACCACAAAGTCCAAGCTATTCAGATTGTAAATCAGAATCTGGCAAGACATTCGAATGCAGTGGCGTTTGATATTCAGGTTGCTATTGCTCTTTTGGCGATTATCGAGGTTCGTGGTCCGTTTCACGAGACGGTGAGGGTAGCTGACGACGAGCAGTATACGACTGGAACAATAGATAACGCCCGTAATCACATGTCGGGTTTGCGAGGGATAATGGCTGCTCATGGAGGTACCGTCGGAGCTCCGGCGGATCATCATTTGTCGTTCGGCATCGTGAAGCTGTTGGTTTCCTTCTTACCCATCACTTTTCAATGATGAATTAACACCAAAATAGAGCAAACAAACTCGTCTTCAACGAACATCAAAACCACCCATCACCCAACGAAATCCGAAAGATAGACGGCATCCTCTCAAACCTGCCCCAAGACAGTCATTTTTCGATCAGGTCTATGTTTCATTCACTCAAACACCTCTCATCAACCATGCCACGAACATCGGACAGCAACATGACTCACCAATCAGCCTGGCTTGACGAACTGAACATAACAGAGTTAAAAATGCACAGAATCCTAGAGAACGATCTCAGCCCTAGACATACTTCGACATCATTCGTGACATGGCGCGCATATCCGATTGCAGGGAGTATTTTCCTCTGTTTGTGGCTACGCCAGCTGTCACTACGGAGTAACGTTTTTGATTATCTGGTAGATTCCTTGAAGCATGCACTTGATGAGACAGACGAGGATCAGTATCCCTCGAAGGTATACCTGTGGCTTCTCTTCGTTGGCGCGGCGGCAGCCGAAGGACGACCAAATAGGAGATGGTTCTTGGCAAGGCTGCGTGATACATTGGCAAGATTGAGATTGGATTCGTGGCGAATAGTGAGTGAAGTGTTGATTGCGTTTCCTCATGTGTATGAATGTGATCCTTACTTCCGGAGGGTGTGGGAAGAACTTCAAACCGAGGATTTTTGAACTTGTGAGTGCATTTCTTGTATATCGATTAATGAATATAGACTTGTATATATTAATAGACATATGATTGGATCGTCCAATCAGGTCTTCCAAGAACTACTGTTTCGAATTGAATGCCTCGACAGCAGCACTAGCCATCTTCACAGCCAAAGGCGCATCATACTTTCCGAGAATCAACTCAACAACCTTTTCGACCACTTAGCATTTGTCAACCAGGTAGGAAGAAAAACGTACCTGAGTACAATCAGCAGCATTAAACTGCTCGTCATTCAACAACTTGACAAGCTCCGCACCAGTCTCGACACGATGATATCGAGAAGGGTAGTCCGGTCCCAATGTTTCACACAACTTCTCATATTTCCAGATCGGGACGGTGTTGTATGGTGCATCCATGCCGTGGATCAGTCGCTCCACGGTGTAGCCGCCGTTGTTTACGATGAATCTATACAGAACATCAGCATCCTCTTCTCATGATCGGCTCTGTAATAGTTAGGGTTACGGACATAGTAGCATTCAACCCCCATTTCAAATAATCTGCCAAAGCTTGAACAGTCAACTGCAACGACCCTTCGCCCGTCACTAGAATCCCTCTCTTGATAGATCCATCTTCCTTCCCAGCAACAAAAGAACCTAAGGCTGCACCGGTTGCGTACCCGATACTGCCGAATATAGTCTGATTATACATTCGCACGTTGTCAATGTGCATCAGATTCGCAGCGGGGATGCCGTAGCTAGATGTTCCCGTTTCGGCGACTATGAAGTCGTTGGCGCGAAAGTAGCGGCCTAGTGTCTACACAATAGTTAGCCAGCGGCTATAAGCAACAGTGTAATGGCGAGAGAGGAGGTAATACAGGCCAGAGAAAGTCTTGGACCAAGTTTCCGAGGTTCTGGTAGTTGTCGTTTGGATATGGATCCCAGGTCACATGGCGCGGAGTTACGGAGACGGTTCGAAGATGTTGAACCAACTTTTGAAGGAGCTGCAGAATATTAACATTGGCTTGCATGTCAAGTGTAGGGAGCGTACATGTTTGCTCGTAACATTGTACGACTTTCCAGCAACGTTGATAGAGAAGCGCTGGAAATCGACGATATTCTGACCCTGGAGCTGAGTCGTGAATTCTCCGCTTCTTTGTATTAGCAACTCAGGCTTGTTTAGTAGTGTTACAGGCAAATAACGTACGTGTTAAAATCAGACTATAACAAAGATCAGTAAGAGTTCCACGCGGGCATTGGCAGCCCTCAACTTACCGGATAATTCCCAATAAACAGAACCAACTTTGACTTTTCAACAGCAGCCCTAATAGCATCCGACGATGCCCCTCCGGAATAAACGCCACCAAACAGTTTTCCATTGCCGAGATGCTCACTGATGCCACCCTTGGACATGGAAGTTGAAAAGTATGGGATCTGGAGGGATTCGATAATGGCTCGCGTCTCTTCCAGAAGATCGAAACGCACGGCTCCTGCTGAAGCATTAGCTTTATACAGTAAAAGCTGGGGACATAATCACGTACCGCCATCGACCACAATAACGGGGTCTTTACGGGATGTCAGCAAGTTCGCTATCTCCATGATCACCTTTGTTTCCTCTTCGTTCTTGTTTGATGGTAAGGCCGTGATGAGAGGTTTTGATAGGTGAGTGGTCGAAATAGTTTTGGGGCCGATATCGACTGGGACGCCGATGTAGCTATATGGATTAGATCAGAACCATTCGACTGATGGAACGGTCTACCTACACTGGCCTGGAGTGGAAGATCATTGCTACACCATCATGTCAGTATACTGTACGATAGTATACTTTCAATGGGGGGTGGTCTACCCTCAAGCACCCTGTCAATCTCCGAGGCTGCACTATCAACATCCTCCAAGACGGTATCCGCGACTGTAATATGCTTGATCATCTTCTGATACATTCTGGGCGCAACATTAGCGACAACACATAGCAGAAATTAGTGGAGAATCTACCCAAAATCTCCATTTCCAAGACTATGATGCATAATGGCACGACTCTTCATTGCAGATGTCGATGGATATCCCACGATATGTACGACGGGGACCTACACACCGTAAGCCTGCAGATCAAGTATGTTGTACAGGAAACTTACGTATTCGGCATATTGACCAGCCATACCGCAATAGGCGGATAGTTCACCGGGTCCGAAGGTAGTGACAAAAGCACCGATGCCGTTTACACGTGCGTACCCGTCAGCCTGTGATGGCTCTGGTATTAGAGGACAATACAAGCCCTTTGAGGATAGGAAACATACAGCGTAGCTAGCAACGAGTTCATTCGGATTTCCGCGCCAGGTCAGGCCTGCGGCTGGAATCATGTCAAGAATGACAAGTTCATAGTCTATTTAACTCAGTTGAAGATGTCAGTAGATGTAGCTTGCGGTCTTGCCAGAGGTGTTGGAAAAGTACCGCCGGGAACACCAAACACAGACTTGACTCCAAGCTGAGAGAGTCTAGTGAAGATGTATTGTCCAATGGAGATATCTGCCATTATGTTCAGCGGTCTTGTGAGTTTGATGGTTTAAGGAGGAATGCTGTGCAGGAGTGAAAGAAATCATCTTCCAGGAACAGGAGAAAACGCTCGACTAAATACCTAAGCCATAGGCACAGCTCTCAATCCCACTCCTCTTTCAAGTCTCGCTCAGGCAAAATATCTAAGTTCATGGGGAGATTTTTTGGTCGACAACTAAGCATACACAAAAACCGCACTAGACCAGAAGCGGATCAATCATTGTCCCAAAACGGAAATCTTGATTGTGGCTGCATTAAACATCGTGTTGGATTTTCCAGGGATTCGTAATCAGTTCTCAGCCTGATCATGATAACTGTCATGTATATGTACTTATGTAAGTTTATTCGGATTTCCAGGTCGATTCTATGCGGGGCTCGCTGTTCTCATGGGAGAATGATCGAACTTTGAGACCAACTAACTTCCCGAACAGTAAATGAGCACTAGTTCGCGACCACAAATCATGCATGATGATAAATTCTGAAGCTTATTCCAGGCTTAATGTGGTACAGTATACATGGTCATCGCAACCGCCATACAGATTGTCGGATTCGAGTTTGGCTGGCTTGAGACAATCATTTGTCCCATCCAGCAGAGGAGACCTCATGGGGGGAATTACCCGAGTGCCAACGGTAGAAGAAAGGCCATCGGTGTGCTGATTCACTCGGCTGAGCTTGCTCTTTTGAGTCAATGCTATGGCTGTATCCTTATTCCCGAACCGCGCCAGTCTCGATCTCGACTTCCGGCTGCTCTTTCTTGTCGGTCCTCCTCATCTCGAGAAGTGTATCAGGTCTTGACCTCAATTTGCTTATCTTCCAGTATCATTTTCTTCACTTCCACTTCCATCTATCTCGACTTTCCCATCCTTCGGTTTTTTTTCATTCCTCCCCCTTGAGCATGTTTTTTCCAAACCAGAGATATACCAGCCCAGGGTACGGAACAGATCAAGAATAAATTCCACAAAACCAAGATTCTCTTCTATATATTCTATATAACTCGGTTTAGAACCATCCGATTGTCTCTTTTCTGCCGCAGTCGTTCCATCTCCATACCATTCACGATATTCTCTGTTTTTGCGTATACTGAGTTCATCGAGCTGTTGGCACAAGTGGGATTCTTACCATTGAAGGCATAGTCGGTCAAATTATAAATCTTGATCTGGTTGTCGCTCTGGGTCGTTGTCGGGCTTGTTGCTTTTGGTGTTATAGGACGAGACGTGCTCGGGTTGTAGTGCACGATGCGGAGGTGACTCAATAGAACTAAGAGCTTCTCACTTTCCACAGCAAGATGATGGCCCTGTGTATCTCTTAGTACTTCATGGAAATCGCAGTCGCCCAACCGGCAAACAAAATGCAGACCTCGCGAGATGCTCTTAGTGCGTCCAGCAACCTGTCTCTTACTAGAGACACCGCGAAAGCAAAGTGGATTATATGAATCATCGCCTCTATCATTCATAGTAGTCAGTCAAAGAAGCAACTTGAGCGAGCACCGGAGTAGCGCTGAGAAAGAGTCGAAGAGTTATGAACCCTGGTTGGGTGGATGATTTAGCCTCCCATAGGCGGGGTCGGCTCGAAGAGTTTACTTTGCTGTTTTATCGCTTTAGTTTTGGAACACCTCTATGTGCATTCAAAGACTCATAATATTGCTTTATTTGAATGTCACCGCTATGCGATTCGAAAGCGTGCATGATGATAAGCTGACAGGACGAAGCTGAATATTTACATTGTGTATGCAGTGATCAGATGCTTCACCCTCGCATATTGGTATAGATGTATGAATATCCGAGATTGGAACAACTTGTTTAAATCTCTAGTCAACGAGGAGAGGTACATTTAGCGCAAGCTGGAACAAAGTACATTCCATTCAATGACCATTGCGTTAGGCCACAGCTTAGTTGCTATGATTGATCAGATAACAGTAGGAAGAACCTGGACAAGAACGGGAGGATTAAAACAATAACATCTTGCCTGGCCTAATGGATCCGTTACTGCACCGCGGTTAGATTTTTGAGGTTAAAGTAGGCTGAAAGGAAATCTACTACTCGTATCTGACTAACCTCATGCTTCTTCGTGGAAAATTACCGCCACTGGCCAAGTGCAATATAGTGGCCATAAAGTTCTGTTACACATTACACAAGAGCAACGAATTTGATATTCCGAATCCGGATATCATTCTAATGGTAGTCTGATTAAGGTATGAAAGAAAACTCATTCTCTCACTCCGTTCTCATTGTTTTTCGTGTCATGGATATGTCATTTAAGTGGGATGCTTGGATAACTATGTTGTATGATCTTTCAGCATCACCTGATGCGATGGATCTGTACTACAACGGTTTGGCCTTTTTTTCTTTTTTTCGGTGACACAAATGCAACATTCCATTTACGATATACTGGGTCGACTTCTGCTTCCCACATTGCTCGAGAGCTCGAAAGACATCCCGCTCTCAAAAAATGTTGCAATTATCCAGAGATGACACAAATAACCATACTCCAGTCTTCGGTTCTAAGCTGCTCTGGACTTGTCGCTTTCCGCGAACAGCTCGCGAATTTTCTCTGGAGCCGTGACAAGTATCTATACTCATCGATGTGATTGTCATCCTTGCCTCAGTTCTTGCCGCTCTCATGAAATTGTTCTCTTTCAACAAGCGCTGGGCGTCTGAAAACCAGCATTCGAAATCTGGGATATTGTCATCATGGCGTAGGCCGACTGAATCGAAAACCGATCAATGAGTCTGGTGGTACTCGCGACTTGCCTAGGTCTGAGAGAATCAGATATATAAAGGGGTATGTTGTTTTGAGAGGTAAAGATGACCAGAAGCCGAATAATAATTCTGAAAACTCAATCAGTTTCTGAAATCTTCAGTGACTACCTTGAATGAAAAACGGCATCTAATTATTGTGTACCAATTTCAAACACACACGAGAAAATGACTAGCTACAATATCTTTTTCACTAATCAATACTCCGATCCTGGTCAAAGCAACGACTATGCATTCTTTTGTGATGTCCCCGAGGTTGTGTCAAGCTCGTCTCGCGACACGAAAGCCTACAGTAACGTGTTCCTGAGCAAAAAGCTGGCAAGTGGTGCAAACTGGGATATAACCATTACCAAAAACTACTATGGATGTCAGAATATTCTGCTTCCATTTGACTATCTTCACTACTAATTCAATATAGGGTGTGGTACCAGTCCCGAAGAGATTGCGCCAGGTGTCAGGGTGGCTGTAGGCATGGCTAAGCAAGCGACTCTTGGAACAGATAAGGCGCCTGGCTGTAAGTATTTCCTATAAAAAATGCTATAAGCATGCCATGCATTAATATCCCTCCAGCTACATTCACAATGTATAACAACGATGGAAGCCCCGCTTTCTTACCAGATGTCGCGTATACGTCTGACCCTGGAGCATTCGAGGTTGATACCGGCACTGACTTCACCTCCAACATGAATTTCCTCCTTGGATTGGGCGGCAATGATGATGCAGGTCGAATGAGAGCACTTGCCTCGGTAAATCTTATTGCAACGTTTACAGTCCGAGCACCACTAACGCGGAGATTCCATCATAGATTGCGGCTCCTCGTAATGCAAGAGTCAACATCTCACCTGTGACCAGATTCTACATCGCTCAATACAGCAGCACTGTTGGGACCGTTATAAACACTAAAGTTGTGTCCAAAGACGCCGCGCTCATCGATTTTACTCAGAACCCGGGCAAGTTTGGTGCCATTGTCACCCAACTCAATAATGGCAGGTTTGATGTCAAATACGTTTCGCAGGCCCAGTTTGCCCTAATGGCCAACTCACGGGAAGCACCACCGGTAGGAAACTTGCAATATCACATGTATGTACCATACTCCCGTTCCCCCCCAAGCGCTTTATGTGCTTTTCTCCCTGATCACTATACTAACTTACATACAGTAACAAAATTAGAAATCTTTTCGGTCAAAACGATTTGTATTCATGCACCGCCAGTTGGTATGGCGATGTTTCCAAGCAGCAGAAGCTGGAAATCTTGAAACTACTGACGGAAAGCATGGGCGATTTGGGTTATGGATATGAGGGTGGTGGCATTGAAACATCGCTTCTTATGACCATGTCCCATGCCCGACCGTCTTCTATTGTGCAAGCCAGGAATGACTGGAGCGAATGTTGCCTGAATCTGCCGCCGAATTACCGGGCGATGCTCGTCGATCCAGCCGTGAAACCAGTGTCATTTGATCAGCTTCCACAACCGCTACCTTCAGACGAAAGGGCCCGTGGATCAAGAGCTTTAGGTGATGCTGACGGTGAAACACCCGCCGCGAAGAAGCAAGCTGCTCGCAAACTGCTTCAAGAGCAAGGATTAATCGGCGTTGTCGACGGTATTTGATGATAACCACCCCCAACCACCGTCGATACGTTCCTCCCCTTGGAATATCAATGTGTCGGGCGAATGAATCTTATGTCCCAGTTTTCGCTAAAATGCTGTTGTGAAATGTGATATTGTATTCCCGCCCGGAAATGACTTTTTTCTTTGAGTGTATGATCCTCTGTCTTCCTTGAATTGCGCTCTTCTCCTGGGATTGTTTTGGGTTTGTGGTTTTCTTGTTTTTCTCTGTGGGCGAGTGCCTGAGCAATCCCTTTTAGTTAGCCTTGTATGGGTTTTTCCCCCGCTGTTATGTATCTTAGGCGGGTTTTCCCCATGCTCCCATGCAAATGCAGAGGCTCCGTTTTACCAGTACCTTGTCGAAGCAGAATGGCGATGTGATGTCCATTCTTTTCAACAGATATACCCACTTTCTAGTAGTCCTGGAGGTAGTTCTGTATCTTAAGAATATAGTCAATAGACTCCCATGCCGACCTAGCACCTCAACGACCATTAGTGGTTGGCTCTCCTGGGCTCGAGTATGTTATCGTTGTCTTTACTGAATCCAATCTCTGTCCAAATCTTACGAAGACCTTCCCAAATTCTATGGCGTGATCCAAGATGGCGTGCTTATTGTGTAAAAGGCGACTTTGCTTCATGTACGAATGGCTACAGGTTTAAACCCAAATGGCTAATTTGGAATCCTCACGCCATCATTTTTAATATGGCACGAAACCTAGTCTAGGCAAACTTGGGATTAGTTCAGACTGCTGAAGGATATGTAGTTCGTGGATGGACGACGTTGAAGAGGGGGAGGAACTGAAATTCATTTATTCGTGCGTGTGAGGGGCAGTGGCATCATCAATGAGCAGGCGGGGAGGGTAAAGAGGAAGGGGACATATAAACATCGAGAATTCCAGTGCTGTTGCAGACACTGTAAAAAAATAAAAGCTGTTTGAAAGCATATTTTACAATCTAAACGCAGTTTTACTTGACATTTCTCCTTGCTCCTCCTCTTCTAGCCCTAAACCATGGCTCCCGCAGTCACCGAGCCGATAGAGTCTGCCCTTCCCAGCAAAGAGCTCACTACGTCTAAAAAGGGTCTCAAGCAGACGCCGCTCAAATACAGTGGCGCTCTCGATGCATATGAGCATGTTGATCTGACACCAACCATTGGCCGAGAATTTCCTACAGCCAGTGTGACGGAGATCTTGCGGGCTCCTAATTCAGATGAACTCCTCCGAGATCTTGCTTATACTAGTCAGTTGAATTCCCATTTTTATTTTGCCTGTCAATGACTGGCGACTGAAGGAATGAATGAATTACAGTATCCTCCCGCGGCGTCGTATTCTTCCGGAAGCAAGACGACTTGACCGACGAACTACAAAAAGAGTTCAATCAGCGCTTAGGTGAACTAGCCGGAAAGCCCAAAACATCTGGTCTGCACATTCATCCCATCGCAAACTCCAGTCGTGAGCACGGTACCAAGGATGACGAAATCAGTGTCATCAGCTCGAAAGAGCGTGAGAAGCTTTACGAACACCGCAATGAACGCGCTCAGAGCGCCAGATCTGAGTGGCATAGCGATATCACGTTTGAGCCTATTCCCAGTGACTATACAAGTCTGCGACTGGTGACACTTCCAAAGACGGGTGGTGGTAAGTAGGCTTCTCCCGGAAGATATTGACTATCGCTGACAGGAGGCTGTCCAGACACTCTATGGGCTTCCGGCTACGAGGTGTACGATCGCATTTCTCCTCCTTACCAAAAGTTCTTGGAGAGCCTCACTGCAACTTATGCGCAACCCAAATTCGAGGAAGTTGCACGGGAGAAGAAGTTTGAGCTTCATCCTGGACCCCGTGGTGCGCCCGAGAACGTTGGTAACATACTCAGGGCTGTGCACCCTGTGATTCGTACCAACCCAGTTACAGGATGGAAGAGTGTATTTGCGGTGGGAAGTCATTGCCAGAAAGTGAATGGCGTGTCCAAGGAAGAAAGCGCCCATCTTCTCAAGTGGTTTGTCGATCTGATTGTTGAGAACCATGATTTGCAAGTGCGCTTCCGCTGGCAGAACCCTAATGACCTTGGTAAGTACGCACAAAAGTTTCAGAGTCGCGAAGATGAATTCTGTTTCGATACTGACTCAGTGTGTCCCAGCCATCTGGGATAACAGGTCAGTTTATCATGCCGCGACGTGGGATATTGAAGGCCAAGGCCCACGATCTGGCCATCGCGTCGTCAGTCTCGGGGAGAGACCTTATTTCGACCCCGAGAGTACCGGAAGACGCGAGGCATTGTTCGGTCAGGAGTAGAGGTGCCAAGTCGGGTGGATGTATCGTTGTTTGATTCAGTCCCTAGGTATAATCCACACTATTTGATATGACTTTAGGGTTATCAGGGTCTTATGAAGGACGTGCAAAATCCGTCGGCAAGAACCCTAGTTAAGTACCTCAGTATTGCTTAACTAAACCAGTAATATTGTTGGAAAATGGTAGGCTCGGGTCTCGATCGAGGCTCTAACTCTCAACAAACGAGGCTCAAACCCGGCAAATCTATTTTTGGTGTCGCTTGTCTTATTCGGATCCCTACTATCGCATACAGACATTTCTACACACAATTGATAATCGCTAGATTAATGCATACTAGTGAAAACGCAGAAAGAACATGATTGGGCCCAAAGAGGTAGCTATGTATCTAGGCGCCACCTATTTGTGTACGAATGCAGGGCTACTTCTAGTGCGATACGTTTACGCGCCGAGGGCACCATTCACAGTTCGACTTTCAGGGATTTTATCTTGATCTGTCACATATGCTACACGGGCTGAATTTAGTTCGGAGTGTATCGCACGAGCCCAGTACTACTACCACGAGTGCCTTGCGTGTCAATTAATATTAAACATGAGATTCTCTACCATGCTCCCCAAAGCACAACTTCCGGTTATGATCTGCTCTGCAACGAGCACCGCGGAAACAACCTTGGACGACATATGACGAAGCAACAACTCATGCCCAGTACCCCTCGTGCATTAATTGATGCCGTGGACTTGAAAATCGAAGCACAATTATAACTAGGTCCTTCCGATCGCACGTCCTACCAATATGGCATCGTATAGTTGCGCCTGGCCATCGGGCATGGCCTACATACCATCATCAAGCCCCTGCGGGCCCATCAACGAGACAAACCCGGTTGTTCCTTGTTGCGCAAACGGCGATTATTGTCTGTCCGACAATATCTGCGCATACACCTCTCACAGCAATGTCGGCGGAAGTGGATACTATTCAGCCGGTTGTTCAAATGGGACGGTTATGGACAAGGGCTCAAGCTCGGCATGCTCAAATCGATGTGGTCAGTGCTATTCGATTGGTTTCGTTCTAACACCCATTACTGACTGCTCTGGGTGATTTTAGCGGATACTGGACTGCCAGATGTTGTCTACGACAGTACCGATGGTTCCTGGAAGTGCTGTGGTGGAACCGAAAGCGAGAGAACCTGCCAGTCGCCAACGAATGAAACTTTTATCGGAGCTGCTCCTTCAAAGCTTTTTACTATATGGGTTGCCGGAGCCAGTACGACGATAGCATCGTCATCGACTTCGACTGCAACCACTTCTAAAACAACATCAATATCCTCGGCACCGACGTCAATAACATCAGCATTACCATCCACAATAACATCGACAACCCCGTTTATATCGCCTACTTCAGCTGCGGAAACACAGACCCCTACTAACAACCACACCTCAGAGCTATCCACCGCAGCCAAAACAGGCATCGGCATTGGCGTGGGCGTATTAGTTCTTATTATACTCGCTGTCATATCATTTTATTTCCGTCATCGCCGTCGCCGACAACCACCCGTTGAGCATCAAAATATGCTGCCAACAACGAATTACCTTATGCCATCATCAACATCGAGGATAGTACATGAACTCCCTCCGACGTCGAAAGCACTGGAACTACCGACGAATACCAGACCAATGGCTGAGCTATATTGACGAAAAGACCGGGGCGTTAGCCTACAGAAGGAGGGTAAATTCAAATATCGTGACTAGACTGTACCGGTACCTATTTATAGGTCATAATTAGATTTCGTACCTGGGTAGCAAGCAGTCATCAGGGCCAACTTCTAGAGGTCATGTACAGGCACTGTTTATCTACCTATGTAGGTGTATGGAGATGCAACATCTTTGTCCATTGAGAAAAATCCTTTATTGATGTCACTCTCTTTCCTTTCCTTGAGTGAGACTTTTCGACTCGGATTGGCTGCAGGACCTCAGCGATACTGCCCTAGCTCAATCGAAAGTCGCAGCACAACACATGAGTCCCACGCTCTTCATAAATCTGGGTGCCATCATAACAGAATATGGGCAGTGTCTCTCAACAATATTACTCTTTACTGGAGAATATTGAAACTTGCAAATTAGATTTGTACAAATCTCATCATCCACAGAATATAGGAAAGGAGCGCATCCGGATCAGGCTCATGGCGGTTTTGGGCAGTGATGTGTTTGGTACAGATGTGTTAAGTGGCCGGATGGTTAATCAGATTGATGAGGATAAGCTTGTTCTTACCCTTCCCTACGATATTTACCGGGTGGCGTTAGTATTTTGCTCTCTTACTGCTTAGCTGACCGGAATACTGACTAGGGAGTGGCTATTCTCATCTAGGGCACTGCTTTAGCAGCGCATTTCAATTTCCAGCATCAAGGCGGCGTGACACGACGGACTTACTTTCGCCATACCAGTCACTGGCTGCTGAACAGACATGTCTAGTACCGTCACCGTCTGCTTTTGATTGGTGTCTGTCTTGATTCTTTGGAAACATGTTGGCTCCGTTTTGGCTCATTAATCAATATGGTCAATTAAACGGACTTTTTCCTGACTTTCCAGTCCTCAGAAGATGTATAGTAGCCTAGTCGCTGTATATGAAAGGGCACTGCTAGTAGTACCTACCGATAATGTGTCTGGTGCCTAAGACTGTGGCGTGGTTGGTATCTGCCTTCAAAGCTCCAACCGCAACCCCTACTCTTGGGTGCAGATCTTGGCTCAAGATACCTAAATACTACACTTTCCGTGTCGTATGCTGTACAGTGCAGATATGCATAGCCAAGATTTCAATAGCTGGGCATATCCATGTAGCTAGGTAGGGCCCCGGTGATGCAAGACTACGTAGAAATGCCTACGTACAATAAGGAAGGAAAAAGTCTTTGAACATTTCTCACTCTCGTGAGTCCAGAGGTAATTCTAAGCAATTGCATTCTTAAAATTAAGGATTCGCTACCAGTTTTCTTATCGCACTAAGCAATTTCTTCTTCTCCAAACGACGAAAATCAGATTATCAGTCTCCGCGTCCACCCCTTCCACTCCTGCCACCCCTTCGGCCGCGTCCACGTCCCTCACTTCGCTCACCGCGAGCAGTTGCTCGACCCTCGGCTTCCAGTGCTGCCGCCTGTAGCAGCTCAGACAAAACATCCATACTTTCCAACGGCGAGTCTTGTGGTCCTTGTGGTGTAACAAGCTGAGGTGATCCGCGAGATCCAGGCAGTATCGGCTGGTTTTCGCGTCCTTCTCGACGTCCAGCAAGGCGAGGAGACTCAGGGAAACTGGGGAATATCGGTTGGTTCTCAGAGGGATACACCATTTGTGGTTGACTACGGCGAGGAGATTCCGGTGACCGATACATCGTTGGTTGATTCTCGCCGGAAAACGCTCCTTGTGGGCCTGCGCGTCGAGGAGATCCAGGGGACCCAGACGGTGGCGGCTGATTTTCGTCGGCATGCCAAAATTGTGTTACGGGACGCTGAGGTGATCCACGAGATCGAAGGTACCTAGGAAGGTTGTCGGCAGAATCTCGGCTAGCAGGACGAGGTCGCAAGCCTGTCAGCCATGCCGCCGCGTGCTCAGGATATGACTCGGACCAGAAATCTATGTCTGTGTCCCCCCTCTCTACCAAAAATTCCTCTCGCTGACCTTCTTGACCTTCTGGGCCTTCATTTCTTTCTTGCTTTTTTGCCCGTTCTTCCTGTTCTTGCTCTTCCTGTTCTTGCTCTTCCTGCTCTTCTTGCTCTTCCTGCTCTTCTTGCTCTTCCTGCTCTTCCTGCTCTTCCTGCTCTTCCTGCTCTTCCTCCTCTTCCTACTCTTCCTCCTCTTCCTCCTCTTCCTCCTCTTCCTCCTCTTCCTCCTCTTCCTCCTCTTCTTCTTCATTATCATCTTCTTCTCCTTGATCTTCTTCCTTCTTTCCCCCTTCCTTTTCTTCAGCACCTTCCACGACTTTCCAGGGGAATTCCTCATTATCTGGGACCATATCTTTCTACAATCCAAACGCCATCACATAGGCACTGTTCATACCAATCTCCTCACCCATCGTGTTGTACGACCAATGCGTAACATCAACCAGATACCTAGTACACAGAGTTAGTTTGCATATCTCCCCACAAACACTTTTATCAGAGCCAACTTACAGTTTGTCCTTCTCTCTATCGTATCGTAAGAAACCCGGATGTTGTTCATCAATGGTTACGTCGTCCTGCGCCAATTCGTTGAGTATGTACGCGAGTTGCTTCCTGATGCTGTAGAGCTGGTCGTCGGAGAGTTCATTCTTGATAGTATCAACGTTTTCACCAGGGACTTGCTTCATCACCATGGTAAAAGAGTAGCCCCCCGGGTATACACTATTTTCGCCTTGTTTGTAGCGGATAGTTTGAATGTACTCTGGACCATGCCCAATGTCAGCTAGCTGGCACACTATGTCGATCTCCCAATCAACGTGACGGTCGACAATCTTTTTGTTCTTCTCAACATCTTCTATCCAAAATTCTTCAGGATTGAGACTATGCAAGAGAATAGGGCATGTTCGTTAGTAACTTGGGCGGGGTTGGATGAGTTGGAAGAACTCACTCATATCGGACCTTGATCAAAACCTCGGCTCCGGTTTCTTGTATACGCCCTTGGGTCAATACATGCATCTGCGCCATGCGTGGGTCCGTAACCTCTCTCAGTTGTTTTTCGATTTTAACCGTGATACCGTGGTCTTTGATTCGGTAAGTTCGACCTACTAGGTCGCGAAACCTCGTCTCGCCACGGTTCATTTTGGCGTTTTCGGACGAAAGACGGACGATTAATGATTAAAGTTGAATTTGAGAAAAGTGCTTTCGCAGAGCTGGCTCAAGAAATAAGCAAAACTGTGTAAGAAGAAGTCGATGAAGGCAGAATGAAGAAGAAAAATGGTCAGTGGGCGGTTGGCTGGATATAAAGTGGCTGGAGCCTGAGGAGGCAGCGATGAATGACGGCAAGATTCCAGGCTTCCTTCGGGCAACGTTTCAACAAAAAGACAAACAATCAATGATCGTTTGCATTGTTGTGCCTGCCTGGCGGTATTTCCCGTTTGAGATTAAGATATGATGTATAGTACAAACGCAAGGCTGAAGAGGAATGCTTTCAACTGAAGGCCCTGTCAACATTCTCTCGTCAATAAGAGATTATTTTGTATACGGAATGTAGCTACTCAATTGGAACTCTGAAACAAATTATATTGACACAAGAATCGTCCACAGGGGTATATAAGCATGACAAACGGTGCCCATCACGCCAGTGTTCTACTTTGTCGAGAGAAATCCAAATGTCCAGATGGCTGGGGTCAATACTCATCTACTGATCAGACTGGTACCATGGATTTCTGAAAATTTCCAGTATCACATATGCACGTAACATTGAATAGTCAATAGTCAATAAGAGAGAGGAAGTATCAGGATCCGTAGAGCACTTCAATATCAATTGATTTCAGGCTTTTTGATAAACAATCAGGATCTCTCGAGCACTCCAGTATCAATTGATCAATGGATAGTCTGAGCACATGATACTGAAAGAAGTCTGAAGTATATATAGATCTTCTCTGCAGCTGTCATCCATACTCTCATCCTCTTAGGTATCTTCAACAGCTAGACCAACCATCAGTATCTCGGGAGATCCCCCGTTGCAGATTCTCTCCAAGTCATTACTCCAATGTCTTTCACATCATGTACCGAACGACTTGTCCCGAGTTGTCCATTCAGTAAAGGAGGATCTTGACAGGGGGAATACAGTGACCCTGGATATAACGAACAGAAGGCTCTCTTGTCACTATATCGATATCAGGTTATGTGAATCATATGAGTATGCAGAGGGCTTCGGATTTTTAATAACCAAGCAGATTATCATGTCAGATTGATCCTCACTACTAAATGTTCCAGGGTCTTGCAATATCAGATTCTGGTGTTGGGAGGTCTGTCCGTTATATCCAGGGATAAGGAAGGAAAAAGAAACCTTACCAAGTCGTTCAGCAGGAAAAGCATCGCTATTCCTACAGCCTGTCGAAGAAGTCCAGCATTTTTTCAGCTCGACAACGAAGCGGATGTTGTGATTGAGCTCTTGGACGATCACGAGGTTAGGAATGAGCCTTTTCTGGCGGTATCTCTTTCCGGGCATCTGTAGCGACGGGGTCCGGTGCGTTCTGTATTCAAAGTTCGCCATGCAGACATGAAACCGCAAGGACTTGAAAAGCGGGTTGAGGGCATCCGAGATATGCTGCGTGTATCTGCCTTGCAGCCCGGCCTCAGTCGCCGTTCCGTGGATTTCAGGTCGTGGTTCCACAGGCGACGCGGAATGGTTCTCGTAGACGTTAACAACATCTTGGACGGTTCTGACAAAGTCATCCCAGAGTTCCTTCTGTGCGATGACCAAATTTGTACTTGGACAAGCTGGGACGGGTACTCCGGAATAGGGGGTTGGTGTGCAGGCTCGGCAACCTGCTTCTTACAAGCGACGTCTCTTTCACGGTAAGCCTTGGAGTGCTCCCATGACTCAAGTGCTGCTGATTTGATATGAAAGATGGATGAGAGGGTGAGAGGTGGATGTTTTGAAGAAGATAATTTAAACTAGGATCCATCAGAAGGATAGATAAGAGAATAACGAGAGCCTTACAAGACCTAGATTTATATAATGAGGGCCTCCCCAGTAGTCTATCTATCTTTATTGTGATGTGGTATCGACTCTTGAGGTACTTCGTCCATCTAGATCCTTTGTGCTTGACGCCGTTTGATATGCTTTGCTTGACCTTCCTGATCCGGTAAACTCCACCATACAAAATAAAAAAATTTCACCATCTATCAAATTTTTTCATAATGAATACAAGCAGCCAATGACTGAAATAATAACGAGATCCATTGAAGTGCTGCCTGGGTTTTCGCGGGCGTCTGCCTTCTAATATTGAAGCTTCTAAGGCAGCCATGATATATATATCAACTTTCCACTCTTACTTTTGAATTTTACCCCATCAAATCCTTTTCCACTACACTACTTACATCTTTCTCGAATATCGTCTTCCTCTTGCAACCCCCTTCGAACTGTTTAACGATATGTGGTATCGCAACCTGAAGTGTCGCATGTTTGAAATCGGTGTAGATGATGAAGAACAGAATGTAGAAATAGTGAAGATGTTGACAGAGGATGAGGACAAAAGCATGGCACAGATGCGCGTTCGTGCTAAGGGGCGAATTCAAGAAACAAACACCAAGGTCATGCTGTCCTGTGTTGAATACTTCGGTATCATAATGGATTTACACCAATGCGAATAACCAGGGGTGAAGAAGGTCCACAAACTCCTCCTGGTCTTTGATAACCTGATGATAAATATACATTGAATATGTTATGTCCATGAAAATTTCAAGATGTAAAAAAAAAAAAAAAATATACAACGAACGAAAAACTAAACCAACAACCTCTCCACCTCCCTCGCAACGACCACGCCCGCCCCTTCAATGTATCGTCCAACCTCCTCCGCAAGATACACCAACACCGGCCCCAGAATCATCGTCGCGCCCATCCACATGACCACACAAGCAAACGGTTCTCGATCTGCGAGTTGTCCACCGGGGTAGGCGTAGCCGGTTAAATCTTTCCAGATCCAATTCTTGATCGGTTCACGCCATAGCGAGTATACGATTTGTTGGACTAGATAGATAGGGAATGAGATTCGGCCGAGGTATTGTAACGTGCGGGATGTTTCGAGCGGGCGCTGGAAGAGCCAGCGCGGAGAGTTGTTGATGGAGTAAATGACGAGCACGGAGCCAATGGCTTTCCAGCTGTGGTGCACGACGTCCCATGTCTTCCAGGTTGAAGGTTGTAGAATCAGCAAGATGCGGTATCCGGTTGTGAGGTGGCCGTCGTTTCCGCCCGTGCCGCCGGAAGGGAGACACATGAGATGGATGCCCAAAGCGAAGAGGATGATACTCGTGATTGAGACAGGAGTCATGATTTGGCGAGTTTTCTTGCTGTCGGCGCGGAATGAGCCACTCCACGCTGACAGAGTTGACAGCGTTGACGAAAGCGACGAAGTTGTAGACCATGAAAACGGCGGTTGCAGCGTCCCATTAACATTCTCCTCGTCCGAATCATCGTCAAGGTCCGGATGATGCTGACGATGGTTCGTATACCCCTGTTCAGCTTCCTGATTGACCTTCATCTCCGCCAACCACAGCCCAGCTACAAACGTCGCAACATCCCACATGCCATACCACAGAAAGTAAACCGCAATCGCACCCAACACAATCAGCCTTCGCTGCGCTCTCCAGGGCGCCATAACCACGACGAGGAAATACACCAAGCAGGATCCCCGAAACTCCACTGGCATCGTCCAGAACTGTTCATTCAGCCCATGGTTGACGTCTTTGTAGCGCAACGGCCCAAACGGATTGACGATATCCGCCAAATACCTCAACAAAAACGCAACATGACCTCCGGGAGCACTCCAGGGCCTAATCTTGTTCTCTGCGACAAATTGTTTAATTTCAACAGACGTCCAACTGTACAAATTCGCCCAAAACAAAAACTGCGACACGCACGCAATCACCAGCACCGGCAAAAACAGTCTAAACACCCTCCTCGTCGCCGCAGAAGCCACCTGGCCCATGAAATCCGCCTGATGTCGCCGCTCTCGTATGCGTAGTAAATTAATCGAAACGACGTACCCGGAAATCACGAAAAAGAGCGTCACCATCGCATGTGCGGCGAATATGATTCGAAACGGGGGTAATTGCAGCCATGCGCGGTTTTTGGAAGCGGGTTCGGCCCAGTACGAGCGAAAGGCGAGGTTGAGGTCGTTCAGAAACAGACGGTCGAAAGCGACGATGACGGCGGCGAGGCCTCTGAGGCTGTCGAGGTATTTTGTGCGGTTCATCCTGCTTTGTTTCGCTTTGTTGTGTGCTATTTTCGTCTGATATTTCGTTGATTCATGTTCACTCGCTTAGCTTAGCGACAAATTGTTCGAGATAGACACGTGTAGGTAACGACAGCCTGGAGGTATCGATCGATCAGATCTGCATCGCGGTCTGCAAAGTGCAAACTAACAGTCCATCATTTACTATGTAAAGTGGTCAGTCAATGGTGTGACCAGCTGAAAATTTCTCTTAAATCTTTAATCTGCTGGCTGGGGACGGACTGACATGACAGGCTAAGTGCAACTGGAGAGGGGCCGTTTTGCTACTTACAGTTAGACCACGAGGCATCTGCTCTTGGCTCTTGATTTCAATATTG
This sequence comes from Talaromyces thailandensis, assembly GCA_019828575.1. Classification (NCBI taxonomy): domain Eukaryota; kingdom Fungi; phylum Ascomycota; class Eurotiomycetes; order Eurotiales; family Trichocomaceae; genus Talaromyces; species Talaromyces thailandensis. Next base: position 24,194 of record JACVQZ010000037.1, on the reverse strand, counting down.
AATATACTATGTAAATAAATAATAAACAATCCTCAAATTGAATTGAGTTTGAGGATTGTTTTATCGTCCGGCTGTCGGCATGAGGAGATGTTTCAAATCTGAAGATTAATTGAAGATTAACTGAAGTACTCTCATAAGTCCAACTACAAATCTTTCCTGCAATTCAAGTCGTGCAAGCAAGTCATACATGGACAGGATTAATCTCCAGCGACTCATTTTGTGGCCGAATAATAAAGAATGCAGCAGAGGCAAGGAATTCCGTGGCTGATACAAACATCCTTGATCCTGTTACTGTGCAATGCTCATGTTCTCCAGTCTGCATATTGTTGCATCAAGCAGAAGGAGAGATTTTCAGCCAGCTTCGATAATACATTGACAATTTGACGGTAAGAAAATATTTCTCCTGAGGCAGCGAACACATCACGCACAGTGTCAATCCATACAGCTCCATCCTGTTTAAGTACTTGCTCACTTGGAATCCGAAATGCAGTCGTCAAGAATGCAGTTCAGGTGAATCAAGCATGTATGCAGTACCTTGAAAATATGACCCTTGCTTGCTCTTTTGAACAGAGGGATCTTTTATGAGAATTCAACAAAATCCACACGTTTGTATCTATCATCTCGCATTATGTCTACTTCAACAGAATACTCATCCATCTTCTTAGCTCAAGATAGACAGTCGGCAGTACGAAGCACCTGCATTATATTCTTGGTACTTGATACCATTGCAACAACATTAAGACTAATCGCTAGGAGAACAAAAGACGTGAAATCGGGGTGGGATGACTTCTTCGCGGTACTTGGATATGTGCTTTGTATAGCATTTATAGCCTGTGTTCTCGGTATGTTGCAGGGAAAAGGAAAAGAGGTAGAATCTGGCTGACTCCTTCTCTCTTCATCTAACCTACTAGCCGATGTTCAGTTCGGAGGCGTGGGTCTTCATGCTGTACGAGTTGAAGAGATCAACCCTGAAATGCTCGTAACCTGGGCAAAATTCCTGCTGGTCCTTCCCACTGTATATTTGGCCGCTGTCGTGCCGCCGAAACTATCCATCATAAGCTTGTACTTGAGAATATTCATCTCGCAACCAATCCGTATTGTTTGCTACACTGTTGTGGGTTTCACTGTCGCAAATTGGATAGCCGCAACAATTGCTGGGTTCTTGATATGTGTTCCACTTGATCATCTTTGGAATGCTGCCGGTAGCCCTGACGGCCACTGTGCCGATATCAATGTGTTGTTTCGTTGGGGCAGTCTCATGAATATTATCACCGATGTGGTAATCCTTATACTGCCATTACCAACGATCTGGAAAATGACATGCTCGTATCGGATGAAGTTTGGAATCCTCATCAATTTTTTGCTGGGAGGCTTGTGAGTCACAAATTCCTTTTTTTCTCCGATTTTGGCGTCATTCTCTAACCTTCAATAGAGGTCTTGTAGCATCGATCAGGCGATTTGTAGGTTTCTTTAGTACAAATGCAGACGCAGATCCAACGTGGTCAGCGACTTCGCTTTGCATATGGACCGTTGTCGAGTCAGGAGTATATCTCATTGCATCGTGCGTTCCGACTTACCGGCCTCTGGGAAGATTAATTTGGCAAAAGATGAGCCTTTCGACTATCCTTTCCACAAGTTTGCAAGAAGACGAGACCGCAATGGCATGAACAGGCAAATCATGGTGTCTTATGAGCTTACCTAGTCAAACTAAGAATTTTGTACGGCTGAATGGATCAAAAGCTCCGGATGGTTAGACAGCAGGCCTAGTTAGTGCCTTCAGATACATGTTGTGGCCACTCCATCCTGATCTGCTTATGCCACTTTTTTTCTAACTACCTGTCAGACAAAGGTCGTCCGATTACCCCCTTGTATGAACTGCGATACTTGATAAGCCCTGAGTAAGAAATAAGAAGCTGAGAGGGGCAGTAAGGGAGAGGAGCCTATTTTTTCTTCGATTGTCGATAGTACAGCCATAAACTATACAGGATCACTTAGCAGAAGCAGTAATGCACGCAACCTGCTGTGACGGTCCTGCGTATCTGGACCTCACGACGATGCCCTAAGCCCTAGCCACAAGTATTTCCTCTGATCTCTATGACTTCTTAATATAGCACTGCCGCGAGGTCCTCATACTATATATAGGCTATTGTTATTATTATTCAAGTTCATAGTCCATATGTAATACTATAGGTTATGACCGACTCGTGTGTGTAATGGAGCGAGGATATCAGCATAAAATGTACCTATGGTATAGAAAACTACTAAGACGTAAGCTGAAGAGTAAAACTAAACTATAGAGAAGTAAGCCTATATTTATATTTATATAAACTTATTTCCAAGTCTAATTTTTAATAACTGTAAAGTAATCCTGTCACGATTCTGGTATATATGCAATGTATGCAGTCTATATGATTATACAGCTTCAGGTCGCTTGATCAACATCCAGTCCGGCGGATGGAACAAATGTCCTCTTCTCCGCCGCACAAAATACGCGTACAATCCAGCAGCTATATACACTGCTGCCGTACTAATAGCTACCGGCCACTGGAATTGCGATGGCTTCGAAAAGATGATCGTCGATGCATACGACAAGAGTTCAAAAAGATTTTGGAAGGCGGCTTCGGTGGTGGAAAATTCTCCGCGATGCGAATCCTCGACTTCCTGGCCCAAATCAGCATGTTTCCATACCGTAAATAAAGAATTGACTTACATCTTGAATGAGATTTTGTGCGCACAGATCATACCCCCATAGGCCAATCCGGCTCAACGCGACCCCGACCGCAAGTCCAGTCGCTGCGATAATCGTATCGCGACCTTCGCGATTGTGATCCGCAAAGAACCATGTAACTCCCGCGCCGAGCCAGGCCATCTGCCAGCACAGACTCCATATTCCGCCGCGAACTACACCAACTCGTTTCATCATCCGAGGTGCTACCCAAGTCGCGCTCAATTCGAGGGCGGTGCTCACAGTCCGCGCGATACCGATGTAGAGGGTGCTGTAGCCGACGGAGACGAGGTATGTGATCATTTGTCCGGAAAAGGATAGTACCGTGAAATAGAGGAGGGAAAGCGCGAACGAAGGGATAAATGCAGGGTGGTTGAAGTAGAAGTGGAGCGATGAAACGGGAAAGACTGCTTTGACGCACTGCGTGATTGTCGTTTTAGCAGATCGCTGCGCGGTCGTGTTGAAGATTCTTTCCTGACGCTCGGTGTCGTTTCGGCGGAGTTCAGGGAATCTCTTGTACACCTGCACAATTAGTATACGAGCCAGTAATGTGATGGTACAACTCACCTGAGCGATACATAGATACTCAACCATCACCGAAGCCACATTCATGGCCAGAGTAACACGAATCGCAATCAGCGTCGACGCCAGGGCCACTAGTGAGATTGCCAACGGTCCCATGAGTTTGCAAAAGAGATCGATTCGTCGCATTCGAGCGTTCATCACTAGACTGGTCAGTAATTGTCGCCGCGTCCACGAAGCTCTACTCACCTCTCCGAACTCCCTCGTTCCCTGCTGTAATGACAACAATCTAAGCTCGTCAGCCATATACATGGTAATAATTGTATCGTCGGGACATACCCAGTCCCGCTCAATCGACACCAGATTCAACACAGAGCACAACTTCTCCACACACGCCAACACAACCGTCACCGCGAAAAGCCCATCCTTTATCTTCCCTCCATGAATTGAGTCAAGCTCTTGTTGCAACACCCAAAAAATCGCGCAACTCGCCGCGACCGCCAACCGCTGTCCAATGATCGATATCTGCACCGTAGACAGTCTCTCTCCACGATCAATCCACGCCCCCAACGCCCGCGCAAAGATGATTGCGGCGCCGCTGCGTACCAGCGCGTAGACGGACATGGGCAGGAGAGTCTGCGGGTATATTGATGCGAGGAACAGCACGGATCCGAATTCGAAAAGACGTGAGTTCCATGTTGAGAGGAAATGCGAGATGTAGAGGCGGTAGGCAAGGTGCGAGGGGATCGAAGGTGGGAGTGTTGGTGCCGGTTCCAGTTGAGACATTTCGACATCGTGTGTCTGTTGCTCTTCGCCTCGATTATTGGTAGTCAGTTCGATGTTCTGTGCTGTGGCAGGAACTTGAGGAGGCGCCATCCTGCTTAATGACCACTCTTAATGTCGGACTCTAGGTGTCATGCAATGGCTTAACGTAGCCAGGGACCTTGGAGGGCAATAATTCGAGTCATATTGACCTTCGAGACACTAAAGTAATGCAACCGATGCTAAGTAGATTCGATAGAAGCACTGGTCCAAAGAGACGGAATCGAATTGTCACAGTATTGAGGCGGGATTTGACCGAACCAACCGACGGTCTGATTCCGAACAAATTATTTTGTTGTGGTAGCAGGATTACTGTATCATTACGAGCAATACAGAGTATAAGCCAATCATCATTGTTAGATATGGTACGAGATTGTATTAACCCCTCCACCATAATCGAGAAGATAGAAGTTGTTTTCTCATGATCTTCATCTCAATATGAAATAATAGAGAATATTGTCTTTTTCTACTCTGAGAATCAATTGGCAGCGGAGACACGTCTACATACTGAGCGAAATCGAAATCGATTATTTGCCTTGCGAGAGACTCCAGTCTACTCGAGTTGTCAGGCTGGATCAGTAGATATATGTGCACGATCAACAACCACCAAGGTCCCCAGCCATTATACACACCGAGGCAACTGATCTTAAGTCCTTCACTTTGACACTTGACTATCGATCACCAATTCGGGACCAATCCTGAACAGTGACCTTCAAAATGTCCGTCCACGCCAAATGGAGTAAACTCCTCGATGTAGAGATCCTCCAACGTTCGTCACAGGCACTCTCTGTTGTTGATAACAAAGTTTACGTCTTCGGCGGAGAATTGCGACCGCGAGAACCCCGCGATAATGTCGTTCATGTAGTATCTCTGGACGGTCAGCGTACGTCCCCCGTCTGAAAGTCAATTCAATGAATAACAGCTAATTGTGTATAGAGGCAACCCTCAACTCCATCCCCTCCCAGTCGGATGCGCCCTCTCCTCGAGTCGGGACCGCAACTACGACCTTGAACGGAAGCATTTATCTCTTCTCTGGCCGCGGCGGTGTAGCAATGGCACCGATTGACGAGCAGGGCGCCATCTGGAAGTTCGATACTACCTCTCAGCAATGGTTGACTTTGTCTCCCGCTGACGCAGCCAATGCGCCAGAGCCACGCAGCTATCACTGCAGCTGCAGCGATCAAAAAGACACACTTTACGTCCATGCAGGTTGTCCCGAGAAAGGTCGACTATCGGATCTATGGTCTTTTAATCTGAACACCAAACAATGGAAACAACTCGCCTCTGCGCCTGATCCTGCTCGCGGTGGTGCCTCTATCACATTTGCAGACGGCAAACTCTACCGCATGAATGGCTTCGATGGAAAGACTGAGCAGGGTGGAAGCATTGACGTGTACACCCCTGCAACCGACTCCTGGGAAACACACTCGTACAAGCCGGACAACGAATCCGGCCCGATCGCACGAAGTGTTTGCGCTTTGCTTCCGGTCGCTGTTGGCGACAAGTCTTATATCGTCACGCTGTTTGGAGAGAGCGATCCAAGTAACTTGGGGCATCAAGGCGCCGGCAAAATGCTAGGCGACGTATGGGCATTTGAAATTGCGGAGAAGACATGGCACAAGGTTGATTGTCACGGCGACGCAGTTCCTGATGCACGGGGATGGTTCGGCGCTGATGTTGCCGGCAAGGACACAATTGTCGTACAGGGAGGACTAGGAGAGGCGAACAACCGCCTTGGGGATGTCTGGAGTCTCAGCTTTGTGTGATCAAAAGAATAGACAAGAAACAAGAGAAATTGATAAAATAATCCGATGAATTGCGAGGATCAAAGGAAGGAAGCGACCGTCTCATGTGATCTGTCGCACTTTCCTGCCGGCCCTCCTTCCCTCCTTCCTTCCTTCTGTTCCTTCTTCCTTCAGTAAAACCCAAACATCACCAGAAACAGTTGATTCATCGACCGTCAGTCCGAATAACTTGGAAATATCCCTTGTCTTCTCGCTTTGCGTGAATGTCACTCCCGACATTTTTCCACTTCTACGCATGCTGTCAGTGGTAAGATGTGACCCGTGAGCTGTCAACCCGTCAGTGTCCACTGTCGTACGAGCACGAACCTCCCTTGCAACTGTCGAATGATTATTCTGCCAACAAGTCGCATCTCGATGCTCCGCGTCCACTTTCTTAACCTGCAGAGTCCGTGTTACGTCCCAATCAATCTCATCGACTACCTAGTGGATGTCCAGCCTCCACAGTTCAGCCCATCACAGCGCTACAGCGAATAGCTCCGAGATTGGCGTCTGGGCGCCCCTCTCCCACGAATCTCGCCAAATCACCGCGGGAAGATCCGTGCCATCGAAGCCTTCATCGGGGCTAGCAGCATTCCCAATCTTGGGTCTCGAGATTGGGTCAAGATCGACGAACCGCTCCGGCTCCCGCTTTCCAGCCATCTATCCACAAGCCTCTGCAGGATGACGAATCCCGGCTTTCTGTTTGGTGCACTGACTTGACTCTGTGATTTTCATTCAGCAAATCGCTTCAGATTCAGGTTTAGCGGTGAAACGAGCTGCAGTACTATGTCAAGTCGCCTGTTTAGCTTGTTTATTGAGCCGGCGGCTGGCTGTGTGATTTGAAGCTCCAGCCAGACTGGCCCATAGAGCTCGCCTGTTATTACGTACGATGTGCTAGCTCAGAGAATATTCTGCTGTCAGATCGATCTCTCTTACTTTTCCCTCATCATATTTTCGTTCCTCCTGCCTTAACGGATTCGCATCAACATGACGAGCAAGATTCCTCAACCTCCAGGTGTGCCCTTGCTAGGGAACATCTTTGACGTCGACCCAAGCAATACGTGGGGTTCTCTGAACAAATTGGCTGCCAAATGGGGTATGTTGACATGACATGTGTCTGATCAAGAAACTGACTGACTGTCAAGGTCCCATCTTCAAAATCAATGCTCTCGGCACGCAAATCGTCTTCATCTGCAATGCCGCACTGTTAGAAGAGATTTGCGACGAAACCCGCTTCCGCAAATGTGTCAATGGACCGATTGTCGAGATCCGCCAGGCCGTCCATGCCTCTCTCTTCACGGCATATGAATCCGAAAGTGAAAAGGTCTGGGGACCCGCCCATCGCATCATGTCCCCATGGGTGTCAGACGAGTCAAACAAAAGCACATTCAATGATCAACGGGACGGCATCGCGGCCATTGTCCCTGCATGGACATCTAAACCCGGCCAAAAGGTCAACGTGGCGGACGGACTGAAAAGACTCAACTTACAATCAGTGGTCTGGAGCATGTTTCACCAAAAGGGTGACTGGATGTCAGGCCCCTTTCCTGCGTTTCTTACCGCCATCGACAAGTCTACCATGGAAGCTGTGAAACGCCCGACGCGCCCAAAATTGCTCAACTGGCTTATCCACCAGCGCGGCTTTGACAAGGACATCAAGACTATGCGCTCTTTCTGTGCCGAAGTTATTGCTAAGCGCAAGAAGGAACAAGGCACGGTTGAAGACATGCTCAATGTGATGCTGAATGGCAAAGACCCACAAACAGGCGTGTCTCTTACAGATGAACAAGTCATTGATGAGATCATCAACATCTTTATCGGATCGGCCACATCTCCTTGTTTCGTCAGTTTTGCTCTGTACTACTTGCTAAAAAATCCCGAGTACATCACCAAAGCCCGTGAAGAGATTGACTCGATTCTCGGCGCCGCCGGAGAGCTTACCTACGACAACCTCCAACAATTCCAGTTCTGCAACGCTATACTCCGCGAAGCCATGCGTCTGTCTTCCGTCGCGCCAGGGTTCAACATTGAACCTCGGCCAGACGTGAATACTGGACCAACTGTATCGCTGGCTGGTGGCCAGTACCAAGTTCCCAGCAACCAAGCCCTCATTGCAGTTCTTGGTGCTGTCAATCGTGACCCCGCAGTCTTCGACGACCCTGATGTATTCCGCCCAGAACGTATGCTCGGCGAAGCATACGATAGACTGCCCTCAGGAGTAAAGAAGGGCTTTGGTAATGGCAAGAGACGGTGTTTTGGCGCTAAGTTTGCTTGGCAATGGAGTTGGATTACCTTGGTTACTGTTCTGAGGGAAGTTGACCTCGAATTAGCTGACAAGAACTACACCATTGATGGAGATATCAATGGAGCCTTCTGCGTGCAGCCATGGCACTTTGTGGTCAAGGTTGAGAAGCGAAAGGATCGTCCATGATTGATTTGTATTTCTCATATGAAATTGACTGGCTAACCCATTATATCATTGTTATCTTGTCTGGTTAGTTTGTTGTGTTACTAATGTAATGATATGCTAATACAAGTGAATTTCTACTCAGCTATTGTAGCACGCTCATCTGCTAATGTAAGACTGACTTGTTATTCAAAGGGGTTGTTTCAGGGCAAAACCATTCATCTGATGTCAAGGAGAGTATCCTGATAGTCACATGCTCACGTCAAACAACAACAATGAATCAACCTCCCAGCTGACGTCAAGCATCCTGACCAAAGTCGTTTGCCATTGAAGGACAATGCCGTCAAATTCATCCTTGGACTGTCCAATGGTTCGTTTTTCAGGGTCTCCCCGCGCTTTTACTTGCTAATCCTCGGCGTCGTCGAATTGTGTTTCGTATCATCGCGCCAGACATGATGCAAGATCTCTTTCTTCTGTGACTTGACCCTCGTCTTTTGGAGATTACAGCATCCCTTCACGCTTGATCGCGTCAATTTACTCTCTCCAACTCAAATCTCGACAATTTATTAAGCATGACATCCGTCGTCCTCGCTCCATGTCTATCAAACCACAAGCTCAAGAAAGACCATCGTATGTCTGCTTCATCTCGACTAACAAACCCCCTTATACTAAAGCCAAGTGCAGCAAAACCAAACACCTGCAAAGTGCGCTTCTCAATGCCTCCCGACGACACCAAAAAGCGTCGCCATCACGCACCAAGTCGACACAACACATCATCCTCAACCGCATCTTCAGCCACCATCATCGCTGGACCTCATAATACTCGTCCTGAGCCAACAGCAACTCCAGCCAAAATGCTCGTGGCTCAACTCTCATCACCAATCCTCAACACACGCTCAGAGTTCGAACTAGCCTACAAAATCAGGGAATCCACCACCTCCATCGCCGCCAAACAACTCGCCACAACCCTCTGCCGCGGCGACATCGCAGAAACCACCTCCCGCCTCACCCAAAACCAGTCCGACCTCAACGGCCTCATCGAAGCAGCGCAGGAACAAGTCGAAAAGGTGAAAAAGATGGAGCGCGACTGGCGCCCTGAATTGCCTTCCACAACAAAGGAGTTCGCGACTGACCTCGTCGCTGGCAAGAACAAGCTTATGCGCGAGGCAATGAAGCAGTTTGATGAGTTGAGGTGGGAGTATGAGCGGCTTATCAAGTATTTGGATTGGATTGAGGAGCTCAAGGTTGAGAGGGAGCATTTACTTGAGGATCAGAAGTACATGTGTGATCATTTGAACTAAGAATGGCTGGCGTGTACGTACGTTCTCATGAAATTTATTTTTCTCATTGTAACTACTCTACACTTCACAAGTCAGACAATACAAAGGATAAAACTCTAAGAATGTTTGGCTTTTAGTTAGTTTGTTTCCTTGTCTTCATCAAAACACCAATATGGTAGTCAACAAGATGTATGTAATTCACTGGCAGCGGTTGACAGCTTGCGTAACTGCGCAAGAAACTTGATCCTCCCAAATGTGTCGTGGTACGGATGAGAAGATTTGTAATTCTTAGGTGCCTTTGTATCTAAGAATTGTAATTGGATCGTTCGAAGCTGTATCCTTCGTTCTTGACTTTTTGTATTTGATAATGAGCTACTTGAAAACAACTAATGAGAGTACGTATATTAAGATTAAACCCGTCGCTCATATTCCGTGTCAAGGAGTGTAGCTCTCAAATAGAATATCAAAATGAAATAACGACATAGTAAAGCGGCACTAGCATGCCTATCTTCGACTTGAAATCAGAACAATAGAAGTAACAACCATAACCCGGTGCTGATTGTAACAAGAAACCCCCCGCGCAGTGACTTCGCAGTAGGTGATGCAGCCCCGGTGTAGAGACCGGATGTCGCTGGAGGGGCGGTTTGGGTGACAGCTGACGTGATCGGTGGTGTTGTCGGTGTCCCGCTAGTGGTCCCTGAAATGCCTCCAGGTGTTATGGCAGAGCTGACAGATGGTGTGCCGCTGGTAGTCGCTGAGCTGATCTCGGAAGTAATTGTGGTGCTTCCAGATGCTGCGCCGCTGGTGGTCGTGGAACTGGCCCCTGAAGTAACGGCAGTGCTTCCCGACGCTGTGCCGCTGATGATTGCTGAACTGGCACCAGAAGTAATAGTAGTGCTTCCTGACCCTGGGCCGCTGAGAATGGCCGAGCTGGCACTGGAAGGAACGGTGCTGCTCCCATACGCCGTAAAGCTAAAGGCTACTGAGCTGGCCTCGAAACTCGTGGTCATGCTTCCCGATGCTACGCTGCTGATGAGGCTACGGCCGGAGCCGGACATGGAAGTTGTAATAGTAGACGGAGACGTGGTAGCGGTGCCAGTACCTGTTGTTGCCGTTGCGGAGCCTGATACAACACTACTAAATGTATTTGAGATCTGAGTCAATGTGCCTGACGACGTTGTCGACGATGCAGGTGTACTTGAAGTACTTGACAAAAATGTAGTAGATGTCGTGGTAGTAGTTTGTTCCGTAGTAGGTGTACTGGTCGCTCTTACCAGCGTCGTCTCACTAGCGGAACTGGTCACAATTGTTGAGACTACAGTTGTTGACGTCTCAGTTGGTGAAGGTGTTGGAGTGGTGGTAGTTTGTATCTCTGAAACCGTGGTACTAGTACTGATGATTGTAGTGGTCGTTCCACCGGTCGTGGAATCAGGAAGAATTGGCACACTACTTGTTGAAGTTGTACTGGTACTGCTGGACGAAGTCGTCGTGCCCAATGAAGAACAATAAAACAGCCACTGCTCAAAATCAGGAAGAGGGCCTAGCGTTGTTTGCGCGGTAGCGTGGGCAGCTATACACGCATTGCAGTTACTCAAATACCTCGAGAAGACAGATCCACTGTCACAAAGTGCTGGCGTTTTTCCATCTTTCTCTCCTTCGAGAGCGACTTTGTCGCACTCATTATAGCATACTGGGGGAACAACTTCTGCGCCTGTTTGTCGTTTGACTCTGTCATGATGTTTCCATCTGCCACCAACCTCAGGAGGCTTGCCGTGATGGTACGGCTTACCAGAGTCATCACATTCGTTCCCCAAAGGGAATGTAAAGATGCTGTAGTTGAGGCCAAACTCGGTAGGATTCAGATTGAAGTATCCAGGTGTAACTTCAAAAGTTCCAGTCTTGTTTGACTGATATCCCTTCCCCCAGCCTTTGTCCGGGTGATCAATGAGCTTGGGGCTTGGGATACACTCATCTGGTGAACAGTAGAAAGACGAGGCTGGCAAGCCCGCCTCAAAATTGCAGTCTCCTCCACCGGGAGGCCTGTTTTTGGGATGACATAGGTATCCTGGTTTACAGCCCCAAGTGTAGTCTGTCGGCAGTGGTTCGGGAGCCGTATATGTGGGATTGACAATACGACTTGGGCATACCGAAACGCTGAATGTTGTACTAGTTGGGCTGGAGGTCACAATTGATGTCAAAGTTGTTGTCGAAGTGGATGTTGTTGTTGTGGTGGATGTAGATGTAGAGGTTGATGTCGATGTGGGTGGAGCGGTTGATGTTGTTATAGATGTTGATGTGGCAGAGATAGTTGATGTGGAAGAAGAGGTTGAAATGGTTGATGAAGAAGTAGAAGTAGTTGTTGGAACAGTTGTGGTAGAAGTAGAAGCAGAAGTGGTTGGAATGACTGACGTGGAAGAGGAAGACGTCGTCGTTGACTCACATTCCGTCTCCGTCAATGTCGTTGTAGTAGTGGTCGTAGTGGTCGATGTGCTCGTTGAAGTACTTTCTGGGGTCGTAGTAGGGTAAATAGTAGTTGTCGATGTACTTGTCCAAGCAGTCGTGTAGAAGCTAGTTGATGTACTCGTCACTGTTGTGGGATTCCCAATAATGGTCGTTGTGCTTGTCGACCAACTTGTTGAATAGCTAGTCCACCAGCTGGTTGACCAGCTTGTCGAGTAACTTGTCCACCAAGTTGTGGACGTGCTAGTTGAAGCGCTTGTGGATTCCGAGCACCACGGCTTATGTTCGCCATCTCTTTTCACGTCCCCATATGAACAGGAGTCATGACCCCCATCTGGGCTATCTCCTGCTACAGAAGCAACTGGCATCAATGCCAGATAGAGATAAAAGATGAGCCATGTCAATTGCATGGTGTACACTCTTGTAAGCCTTCTACTTTCTGCTCTAAGCAGCCAAGCTCATACAACGAGAACGACAGACTGGTGAACGGGAAAATTTTGCGTCAGATATCGACGTTGGAAAGGGCAATGGAGCCTTACATACGTTGCAGAAAGACCTCAGCGGAATTGAGTAACAATGTGTAATTCCTTTAGTCAATGCTACATTGACCACAGACTCTGTTTACAAGGCCGCGTGTACTCAACTCAGCCTTGAGGTCAATAGAACAACCCATGGCTAAATTCATAACCCAACTGACCCCGCGCAGTCGGTCTGATTGTGATCGGGTTTCCATTCGGACACATCGACTAGGCCGCGGGGGCCTCAGATTGTGCAGTGTGTTGGCACGGCCGGGATAGTTACAGCTCTACAGCCCTAGCTGCGTCTGCTCAAGCCAACATTGGACTCTTGAATTTTTCCCAATCAGCTCCAGCCACTGCAGAGTCTCCTTAGTAAGAAGTGCAGATAGTCCCTGTAACTCAGTATGCATAAAAGCGCAACTATGCATATGAAAGACACGCTCTTCACGGATTGGTCCAACTTCCCAGGATGAGCCTCATAGTCTATAACATTGCACGCCTGAATTCCAAGCTAAGAATATTGACCACGGTCTCATGCAAGCAACCGTTCAGCTGCCGAAATAGGGCACAGTACACACTGTACCACGGTGGATTTCCGGAATCTCGCACCTACCTATCACGCAAGGAAATCTAAGACACCATCATGTAACGTCCAGGCTGAATGGTACACACCACATCGGCGGTGCGGGGGCTTTGCAACTTGAATCCGGGCTCTTGTAGCACCTATATCCAGCCGGCGTTAATGTTCAGCCTTCTCTCCACGCGGGCTGCCGTCTCGCAGTTCTCTTTCGGGTTCGACTTGAGCTTCGACAATATCGTCCACACCAGCGCGAAATGATATTGTGTGCCATATCTCGTTGTGCCTGGCGAAAGCATGTTGCGGTTTGCGATTACTCTCATTGCCTGGACGCTTGTTGAGAGCGTCGGTGGGCTTGACTGGCAGAACGAGGTGAATGTGTCGATGTGCAATTGGGCGCAATTCCGCGGTGAGTATTCAGTATTCATTCACAACGTGACAGAGGAAAGAGAGTTGACAAAACAGCGAATGTCATCCGGGACAACATTTATGTGGACGGCGGAGAGCTGTGGTGGCGGGTGTGAGTCGCGCCTTCCCTTTTGGTCGTGTCGTGTCGTGTCGTTCCGCTCCATCGTTCCTTCCTAACGCGCATCTCGACAGCGGCCTCTCCGACGGAAGTTACGCCACGCCGCAAAACGACGGTCAGTCGTTCTCTTCTTCTCTACAACCATCTCACTGACTCTTCCCCAGGGGGCATCAATGGCGTGGTATATGAATTCAACCTGGGCCAGCCTTTCAATCAGTCCTCCAATATCACCAGCCTGTTCAAACCCCTGTCCAAAACCGGCGGTCTTGCCAGCAACAATATCGCACCAAACTATGTCGACGGTGCTATGTTTGCGAACGACGACGAGTTGATCACCTTTGGGTAAGACGTCCCCAGCTCGTAGGATAGATTGTCTATCTGACGGTATGTAGAGGCCTCGTCGACGCGACCAACAGCTCAAGCGCCCCCGCAGAAGATGCGATTCTCGGGTACGAAGCGTATCAATACGGTCCAGCACGTCAATCATGGTCGGCGGGTTTCATCAACAAACAGCTGCCGACAAATATCACCCGCTACGTCACAAACGGTGCCAGTGTCTCAGCTCCGAGCGAGAATACGGGATATTACTTTAGTGGCGTGCGAGCGGCGAATTGGGGCCCCATATTCAATGATGGCGGTTCTGCAAACACTCTGGCAAACAGCCTCATCTCGGTCAATATGTCAATGATGAGAGAAGAGACATGGGCGAATGATACGCTACCATCTTTCGTCCCGGCACGGGCAAATGCGGAAATCGCCTGGATCCCAGTAGGCCAAAACGGGGTAATCGTCGCAATAGGAGGCGTGATTGATCCAGTCTCACTGACCGCCGCCCAAGAGCTGAACTCATCACAGACCAATGCCAGTGTAAGTGCGAAGTGCCATTTTCTTTTCTATGAGTTATTCACTAACAAATGATTAGACCCAGACTAGTCCAACATTCATGGAAACAGTTTCTGTATATGATATCGCCAACAAAAAGTGGTATCAGCAAAATACTACTGGTGATATTCCTCCCCAGTTGACCATGTTTTGTTCCGTGGTGGCCCCAGCAAGAGATGATTCATCATTCAATGTATACATCTACGGGGGATACGATGGCCTAAACCAGAGCAGCACCCCTTCGGATGATGTATACATTCTGTCAGTACCACAGATGGTATGGACTCATGCGTATACCGGCCAGAGCAACCATGGCAGAAGCGGACATAAATGCTTCCTGGTATATCCGGACCAGATGATGATCATAGGCGGGATATATGAGAACAACCCGGTGATCTGTCTTCAAGCTGGAATTGCAGAAGTTTTCAACGTGAACAATCTGAAATTCCAAGACTCGTATGATCCCCGCGTATGGAGTGAATACAGGGTACCGGATATTGTCACCGCAAAGATTGGCGGAAAGTGAGTGCTCTTTCCATTCCTAAGTCGTGGCTCTTACTTACTAGGAATAGCGGTAATGGAAGCGCTACAGTCCTGTCACCAGCAACTTTGAGCGATGTCTTTGCAAGTGTGTATACAAAGACAATCACAACATATTATCCCTATGCGTTACAGTCTACAAATACAACCAATACAACCAACCCGACACCTGGACCAACAGCCATCACTATTACCGGTGGCAGCGGCCTTCCAACCTGGGTAGGGCCTGTATTAGGTGTTGTGCTTGGGTTGATAGTTGTCGCAGCAGCGATAATTCTCTTCTTGATTTGGCGAAGACGCAAGTCAAGGAGAAGCACAACAATAAGCGAGGCACAGGCTAGTACAACTGGGATCCGAGGGTTTGTGCTACGATGGCTGTACGGTACAGGAGCACAAGACGTGAAAAGTCAACCAGATTTGGTCGTTGCAGATATAGATGGGGCCACTGTCGTGTCCTCCAAAGCCCACGAGCGCCATGTATCGGAGGCTGGCAGTGTGGCATTGCACGAGATTGATAGTACGTTGATATTCTTTGACAAAATGTTCATGCTGACATAGTTAGATATCTCCACGCCTGTGTACGAGATGGGCCCAAACGACCAGGGACTACAATGGCATGAAACTCATTGGTCTCAAGCTCAGCAATCTCCGCCCCTGGTATCTCCTAATATCGACGGCATGATATATAGCAGTCGTTCCCCTACGAGACCAACTCACCAAAACATCCGACATACAAGCAACATGAGCACCGGCTATCGAAGTGATATCTCAGAAATCGGGTCATCGGATCCCGGGCGCCCTGCCCATAATAGGCAATTGTCAGATAATTCGGTCTCGGATGCAGCATCAGCCCCCAGTTCACAGGATGGTCGTAATGTGGAAACTTCAAACCGAGAAACTACGAGTACAGCTACGACTACAATGAGTGGTCGGATAAGTACGGTACGTGAGGTTGAGGAACACACTGCTTCTGAGACTGTGGTCAGTCCATTACTTGAAGAACACGGCGGGATACAACGGCAGCGCAACAATTTGACAGAGCTAGAATAGTCCGGTTCACGCGATATGAGTTCTGATTTCGATGTATTATTGGTGGTTCTATTTAACTTATAATGGTCAACTGGAGAATGAAATGTGATCCAGGTTAGACGCCTACTTGCTACATATGTATCTAAAGAGGTGCCTTTGATTGTAAAAGCCGACAAAGACCTCGTATAGACAATCTGACCTTACAAGGAAATCACTCGAGACCACCAAGCACGTTTCCACTCTGCTATCCTGTCACTTTCCCTGACCCATACCGCACTACAGAGCTTTCCGGAATCCACCAAACTCTACTTTCATCAATCATGCATCACAAACATCAGTCGGCTCACTAGCAGCACTCGACGTAGTCGCACTACCCGAAGAACCCGGGATAGTGCACGACACACTCCCAAAGTTATGTCCAAGGGAGCCGGTATCAGAAATTCCAGGCGCGCTGAAAGTTCCCGCTACATCGCCCGAGCAATCGGAGCTCCTGTCGACAACCACGTAGTCAGTCCTTCATTCTTTATACAGCGAGGAAGTGGAGGTGTACTCACGCGTAAACGTTGCAGGTAGCATTCTCATCGACTGTTGCGGAACCCACAGTTCCTGATCTGTGATCTATCTTTAGCCTATTATTTTGCCCTGTGTCGTTGTATGGATGCTCGACTTACGCGGGAGCAGTGATGGCCTGGCATTCACCGGGGTTGAAGGTGTAGTTTTCGGTGTAGTCCTGGAAGCTGGCGCCGCCCCAGATGAAGACCTGCAGAGAAACATGATAGTCAGCAATTTATTGATGCGCTGTTGATGGTGATGATCTTTGACGAGGGAAGGAAAGATAGTAAGAACGACGGAGTTATACATCAACAGTGTCTCGCTTCTGAATAGTGGCGGCAGAAGCAGGTGCCACTAAGACCAACGCGGTCAACAGGGATGTCTTGAAGATTTGCATGTTGAAGATACAGGTGATTGCAAAGACTTGACGATTGATTGTCGAGTTTCGATAATGTGTTGAGCTTGTCGTATCAGGACTTGAATTTTATCAATATCAACAGTGGGGTGTGTGAGTGAGTGAGAGAGAGAAAGTGTGTGAAGAAAGTCAAAAGCCCTGGAGCTCAATTATGAACTACTTCTCAATCGACCAGCAGTGAGAGAAATACTAGGAGCTCAGCTTCGATCAGTGACGAAATGAAGGCTTCTTTGATACCCGGAGTAGTACAATAGTTGTACCAGACTCGAGATGTGAACACAGACGGTATCCCCCGCCCCCATCACCCACTTTTGATTCATCTCATTATGAACTGTTCCTGTTTTCCCTGTTTTCGAATTGCGGATGCTCCAATAAGAAAGAGATGTTCGGAATCTGTGTAACGCTGTGTGTACTCCGGCACTGCGTTGTTGTCTGTTGTCGGCAATCGAATATGTACATGCTCTGTACTACAAGGATTACTCCGGTTTAATCTAAAGAAATCCCATGAACCAGTTTGCGTTCTCTCACTATATACTCTCCGTTGAGGCATCATTGGCTTACTGAATGGTCCATTATTTGATTCAGCCCCCTCGTATTTTGGTTTCTGGCTCCGACCTGATCAACCAACTAGTCAACCACCACATAGGCACTTCAGCTTTACCATACCTATTTTAAGACCCAGCCGGCCACTTTTCACAAAACAGTATCAAAAAATTCATCAAGAGGTTATCCTCCACATCAATACAGAAGCCCAGCAAATAGGACCCTCACTTCACGCAAAGAAGACAGTTCTAATCCATCTAACAAGATTCAAGAAGCAGCAGAGGACAGGACCGAATACAAAAGACCACTCTTGTCTATTTTCCCTCTATATTCAAGACGATCCCCACAAAGCCCTAGAAGAAGTAGCCCACATGATACCAAAAAACGTACAACTCAAAATAGATCAGAAGTAGATGGTGGTATCCTGCATGTCGCCTCAGCGAGGGGCCATGGTATGAATAAATCAACGTCACCACCGCTGTGCTCAAGTTACACGAATTCGAGTAGGCAAAGTCAATCTATTTCGAGCCTGCAGCTGCTTCATCAACACGGAGTGAAGTAACTGGGGAAGAAACCTCTCTCGCATCGCGTGTCTTCTCAGACCGCACCTGCAGCGTTGTGCTAGTGTCTTTCTCTTCCAGACCATGATCTCTAACGAGTAGTGCACCGAGACCACAGATCCCGATGAGTGGCGCATACACGATGAAGATTACATGAATACCATGCATGTATGCCTTTAACACAATTGCTTTCTGCTCTGCAGTCAAGCCCAAAATTCCAAGAGAATGCGCGGAAGAAGCCAGCTGCGTAGCGATATCATCGTTGACCACACCATCTAGTCGCGACTGGAGCACATTATTAAGAATGGCTCCAGAGACCGTCAAGCCTAGCGTGCCACCCATGGTCCTGAGGAAATTTCGCAGTGAATTTAGAACAGCGCGATCGGCTCGTCTACTATGCGCCAGAATGGCAACTAGACTCGGCTGAAAGCAGCCACCGGTTCCTAAACCTTGGAAGAAGCCCACAAGGCAAATAACCCATAGAGGGGTCGTGGCAGAGTAAAATACTTGACCAATTAGTCCGGCCATCCAGAGAAATTGCGAGGTGATCATAACGGGGTTGTAGTGTCCCGTGCGGGAGATAATAAGCCCGGATATGATAGACCCAATGCCCTGGGTGCCGACCATTGGCATGATAATGGCTCCGGCAAGAATAGGAGAGTATCCGCGAACATTTTGAAGATAGATCGGCATGTAGAAAAGGTTTCCCCAGAACACGAATCCGTACAAAACGTTTTGTATGAGCAAAAGGTTGCAGGAAAAGTCGGCAGTGAATAGGTGGACTGTGGAAGTGTTCTTAGTGTTTTGCTATGAATGGGATCAACTGCCATTAAGCAACTTACGTGGCATAATGGGAAGTGATGCAAACATCCCCTCTACAGCGAGGAAGATGAGTATCACCAATGCTCCCACCACGAGCATGGCGATTGATTGAGCGCTGCTCCAGGCGATGGTAGAACCACCACGAGATAAAGGAATCTTTTACAGGGTATAACAAGTTAGTTTCCGCGCATATGAAGCTGGATGATGTCGGTACATACCACAAGGAGAACAATGGCTGCAATGCTGAAGAAAAGTCCAACCCAATCGATCATTTTCATCTTCGACCGCGTGTTCACCCCCTTCGGCCCACCAGGCAGAACGATGTATAGAAGCATAATCAGAACAATGAGCCATGGCACATCGTACCAGAGGCTACGGAGATCCGAAATGCCATCAGCAAGAGTTGAAGAGAGACAGCCAAAAACTTACGTCCATCTCCAGGAAACGTGTGCGGTGATGGCACCTCCAATCAGAGGCCCCATTCCACTGCCACAAGCTACAGCGGCGCCGATAAAACCGTTGTATTTGCCGCGTTGTTGCAACGTCGTGATATCGCTTGCAATGATCATAACCAGCGCAGTGCTGCAATCTAGGTTAGGTCTCCAAGCTCCAAGAATACATCAATTCTGACTTACATCGCCCCACCACCAAGGCCGCTGACTGCCCTAAAAGCGAATAGCATAGCAGGGCTGGTTGAAAACCCTGCCGCCAAGTTGCCGACCGCCAGAACCACAAGGCTCGTGATGAGTAGTCGTTTGCGGCCGAAGATATCGCTAAGCCGCCCATTGGCCAACTGCACAGCTGTGGTGGCAAGTAGATAAGCGGTTGCAACCCATGGTAGTGAAGCACCCAGACCTAGAGCGTCACCGATGGCTGGGACGGCAGTCGAGATGGAAGTCTGGTCCAGATATGCCGTGAATTGTGCCAAGGCCAGAACAGGGAAGACGACCATCAGGCGTGAGTGAGGAAGCGCTCGAGACTGATGGTCTGTGAACTGCTGTTGCTGTTGGACATTGGAGGCGTCACCGTCCGCAGTGAGCTGGACTGTGTCTGGGGTTAGAGGATGCTCCGCCAGTTCGACGTCTGGGAACCCTCTCGGGCTGGAGTTCGCGGTATGATTCATGTTTGTGTTGGGAGCCATAGGAAGATGCTGTAAACATGCGCTGTCGACCAGAACAAAGAGGGGATGGGAACGATGGCAGCTGAAATCTCGCAATGAGGGCGGACAATTTGAAATGGAAAATCACCGAGTGTGATCCTCGGCTTACCGGTAGGTACCTAACCCCCGCAAGAATGAAATGCCAAGGCTTGGACACTCAAGTACGCATCTTCTTTGTGACCTGTTCCATATCATTTGAAGTAACGGAAATGCGAGCTCTATAATTAGCTCAACAAAGGTAGCATTCGGATGCCAGTGCGGGTGATCCGCTTCAAGGTTCATACATGATAATCAGATAACATGAATGCAACATGATGCGCCGTTGAATCCTCTATGGCCAGAATCCTCGACATCCTCACTCTAACCGAAGTTGCGTACCGGTAGTTAACGCACGAGTCAAGCGTCCAACTCGGTCCAAGCCGGGATTTCGGCACGTTGCGCAGATGGTAGTTATCGGATTGTATTCCGAATGTCTGTCTAGGAATAAATGATCTGGATGAGCTGCCATACACAGTGTTCTCCGGTGATTCTCAGCAAATTCCTCATATCGAGGACCACTCAAGATTTAAGAAGGGCGCGCGAGTGCGTTATGCATGTTGCGGACGACCGGAAGATATTCTTGTCAGCTATTGACCTTGGATTTATCGTGTCTTAGAAAATTGCTGACGCTCCAGGCATTACAAGAAGACCCAACTGAGTATTTTCATTGGATCTATTCTAATGACAATGCTGGTACCCATGGTGATAACATCATCTTGATCAGTCCGGACACCTTGGCCAGGTCAGTAGCCTTGACCACCGTGAAAGTTGACTCCGTTAATCTACAAGAAATATACAGGCAAAACAATAAATAATTATTCAACTGTTGACGCTAAAGCCACCACAAAGGTTCGTTGCGTCTCGGAATCTGTCCGAACTGTCAGCCCAGTAATCTCTCCGATTATCTCAGATCTCACTCCTGAGCCTGTATGCAGGAACGAAACCTTCACTCATGGCCTAAGTCTCGTCTTTTGCCTCTACAACACTATAAATCTCTCAATTATCATAAATCCAACGGAGATGGCACCAGCTTTGGATGATGGCTAAAGTCGATATTCCACTAGAAAGCTGAATGATGAGATATCTACCTTGGGTACCATAATCCTTGCCACACCACCATGCCTCGTATCCCAACACACCCTGACTTGGCATATGTACACGCCGTATTATCCCTGTGTCCGCCATCAAATGATACTGTCGGATTATTGATACCACGGTTCAGCGCTCTTGCACCTCAGGTGCAGGAGCAGGCACGAACGTGCGGGAACGGGATAACGTATCCCCTAGCGCCCGTACAGCAACCTCCTATATAGCCAGCTATCCTCCCTAGACCCCTACAATTTTAGGGATCAGTCTTTTATTATTAAATTATATATATATATTAATAGGCTTACTACTCTAGAGCTATTAGACTACTCTACTATCTATTTATACTTTTATAATATAGATTATAGTAAACTAATACTAATTAATAAAATCTATAGATTAGAATTAAGTTATTATTTTTTTATATCTATTTTAAATTAAACTATTTATTTAGTTAATTTAATACTCTTTCCTTAATACTCTAAACTAAGTATTAAATTATTATTAATATATCTTTAAAAGCCTAGAAAGATTATTCTAAAATTTTTAAATTAATAACTAAAATAATAATTACTATTCTAATTAAAATTAAGAATATTATTATCTTTAATTAGTATATTTAAAGCTATATTAATACTTATATTAAATTATATAACTATATATTATAAGATATATTTAAGAATAACTTTACTATATAGAATAAAGAAATCTTTAATATTATATTTTATAGTCTTTTATACTAGCTTTATAATATACTTTATATAAATAATATTTTTATAATATATAAATAATTATCTTTAAAAGCTTTTATTATTATATTAACTAAATCTAAATTTTAAGTATAGATTAAAAATAATATTAAATACTATATTAAGTATAAAAATATATTTAATTTATTAAAAATTAATTTTATATTTAAATCTTTTATTTATAGCCTCTAAACTATTAATATTAAAGAAAATTAATAATATATTATCTATACTAAATTAAATAATATTTTTAAACTATCTCTAGTTATTTAATATAGTATAAAAATAAAATAATAGCTTTAATAAGATTAAATCTAAAAAAAAATATCTATTTTAATAATATTTATTTTAATCTATAGCCTAATAATCTTTAATATAAGGATAATATATAAATTAATATAGATATTAAATATATTAGTAATATAGAGATTCTATATATACTATAAATTATAATAGCTTATATATATAATATTAAATCTTCTAAATCTATAAAAAGTCTTTCTTAATAATATAAAATATAGAAGCCCTAAGAAATTATTTAATTTTATATATATAATATTTATATATATTTATATTTATTATAGATATTATATCCTAGAGATTATAAAAGAGATATTCTATATTATATTTAAAAATATAATATTAAATTATTACTAGATTAATAATCTAACCTAGTTATAGTAAAAAACTAATTCTATAATTATAATAAAGATATATTTTAAAACTAAAAAATATATTTACTAAGTAAAAGAAAAATAAAATATTATAAATCTATTTAAAATTATAGATAAGAATTCTAAAAAACTTATTTTAAAATATCTTAAGATTATATTTAATAAACTAAAGAAAAAGTTTTATAAATTTTAATTAGAATATTATATTAAAGCTAGCTTTATTTTAAAGCTATTTATAATTATATATTTTTTATAGACTTTTTATAGAATCTTAATAATATTAATAACTATAATTTATAATCTTATAGAGTTTTTATAAAGAATAATTATCTAATAAAAAAATATATAAAAAAAAGCTATTTTCTAAAACTTTTATATTATTAATACTTACTATATAAACTATTATTATTATTATTAATAATTATATTTACTATACTAAGACTATTTACTACACTAGATTAAATAATATAATAATTATAATTATTATAACTTTTTATAGTAAACTATATCTAAGATATACTATATATATAAAAAAAAAGAATACTAATTAACTAATTATATAAAAAAAAAATAGAATAAAGCTTTCTAATCTTATTTTAATTATATAAAAGCTTTTTTTATAATTAATAAAAATTAACTTCTTATAATTATAAATCTAAAAAAAAGGATTAATAATAATAAATTTAAGATATTTTTTATAGATATTAATATATTTATTATCTATAAAATATAGAATTATAAAGATAAAGAATTATTAAAAATTATTAGCTAATTTATTATAGCTAATCTAAATTATAAAGAATTCTTTTAATCTTTTATTTAAAATTTTATTAATTATTCTATAGCTTATTTTTTATAATTAATATTTTAAACTAGACTCTATCTAGAGTTAATAAAAAATATTATTATAAAAATTAATTTATAATATAATATATTCTTAATATTAGCTTAATACTTCTTTCTAATTAAGCTTTAATATTTAATAAATATATTTATAGAAATCCTAGTTAATACTAATATTATTAAATACTTTATTACTAGATATTTTTAATATTTTATTTATTAAAGAATTATTAAGAATACTATACTAGATATTTTAATAGTTAATAAAACTAGAATCTAATTTAGATCTAATAAATTAATAAAGTTAATTAATTTAATTAATATATTTATAT